>JANHGL010023202.1:0-76915 GCA_024611195.1 Ceyx melanurus | reverse complement strand
TAATACCTGAACAAAAAAGTCTGTGAAAAGCAAATGAAAAAGGTCTCTCAAACACCCATGTTAAAAAAAAATAAATAAAAAAAGTAAAAAAAAAAATAAAATATATATACAAAAGAGCCAATATGAGAATGAACATTTTGTTTTCTGTTCTACTTAGTTCATAGTTGAAAGCCCAGGAAGCAGAGAGTAGATATATGAGTACACCCTGCCTTCATCTGGGCTGCTGGCAAGTCTGCTTGGACACATCACCTCCCATTTTCCTGTTCCAGAAGTAATAAAATCTGCCATCATCGTTCTGCTAGTGCCAAAGGCAAAGAAGAGGGGGTTTTTTTTTCAGAAGGGTTTATGAGGAAATTAATTGACGACAAGCTTCTTGGCATTTTGCAACCATAGTGTTTATATGATCTGCTGATGCTACAGGTTTATTCCCTGCTAATCAGACATTGCTCTTTTTGCTATGCAAGGGCATCTCTTCTAGCTATTGTTGGCATGGAGAAGGCAGACCTCCTAACAGAAATAACTCGAGTCCACAACATCTTGCAGTACTTATCAGCACATATTTTTATAAGGTCTTAAAATACTCCACAGAAACTACCCCCTATACATAACAGCCAAAATGCAACAATCTGAATGATCGATTCATGGTGTGGAAATCCAGCTTTGCCAGCCACCTCCTTGGCTTCAGTACAAATCCCTACTCACCAAATGAGACAATTCCTAACAGATAATCTTGGCCTTTACACACACCTGGATTCATCCCACCTATCATAACTGTCTGTATCTGAAACTTTGTCTTCTAGAAATCATTCTAAGTCAATGGAAGGAGAGGAAAACTTAAAGATCTCCAGATTGGACAAGCTAAGTTGTTTTAGACTTGGTGAAGGAGAAGCAGAATATCAGGTCTGCCTGTGATCACTGTGGGATAATACACCAAAGTTAGAGGGATGGAATTCTAGCAAAATCCCTGAGCCTGTTGCTCTGAGACATGCTGGGTACACTGCAAAACACATCAAGTCTTATAGAGATGAGTCAGGGTCTCCTGAGGTAAGGCAAGTGAACCTTGAAGGAATTAAAGTATGTTCCTCTAAAGAAGGTGACACAGCTGAAAAAGCAGCTGAAGTGCCTCTACATCAATGCAGGCAGCATGGGCAACAAACAGGACGAGCTGGAAGCCACAAAGCTGCTAGAATAGTACCACCTAGTTGCCATTATTGAAACTTGATTGGCTGAATCCCATCATATGGAATATCTATGGAGATAGCTTGGAGCATTGAAATATGTTGGATTGCCAATAATTAAAGATATGAAAGTTAGGTCAGAAACACTGTACTTCTCCCAAGTAGCAAGCCATAGGAAAACAAGGAAATTGCCTCAAGTTGCAACAGGGGAGGTTTAGATTGGACATGAGGAAAAATTTCTTCACTGAAAAGGCTGTCAAGCCCTGGAACAGGCTGCCCAGGGAAATGGTGGAGTCACCACCCCTTGAGGTATTTAAAAGACATATAGAAGAGGTACTCAGAGATATGGTTTAGTGGCAGAGTTGTCAGTACTGGGTTGTGGTGGCCACAGCAGAGAAATTAACAACATATTGATTCCAACAGGTTGGATATGACTTTTTTAAAATTGTTCATCCACAGAATACCTCCCAAACATCATGGTCCAAATCCTATCTTTAGTCCACAGGCTTCCACATCTCCCCATGTGGTGATGGGGTTCATTTAGAGAAGGTCTGACAGGTGTGACCATGATGGCCAAGCATCTTGGGACAGAGTAAGAGAAAAATCTCCTTTCCTGCCTTGTCCTGGAAGGAGACATTGAGGAAACCTATGGCCTCTGCTCAGTGTGGTAAATCCCTGTCATAGAGAAAAGTACCCTATAAAACCAATACACTTTAATTAATATGGGTTCCGTGAATCGTTACCAGATGAAATTAAAGATGAGTTGAAGTTGTGTGGTTTACAGCTTAACCAACATTAAGGAAGAAAAAAAGATACATTAAAAGAAAGAGACCTCTTATATTCCATAGATAATTTTTAAGACATTAAAGATCTGCTAGGTAGATATAAGATAATTCTGGTTTACTGGAATTTATGCAGAAGCATGTGAACCACTTCCAAATTAATTGAACTGACCAGAAAATTGTTCAATAGGGTGAAAGTTTTATAGCAGAAGTTGCCATGAAATTGGTTTTAAATTTTTGAGAGTGGCAAAGGGAAAGAGAGAAAACTAAAGTAGCATTTGTGTCTGTTTTCTGCTCTCCTGGTAATCTGGTGTCAGAATCTGAGGCTTTATTTGTGAACTAAGAGCATAGAAAATTTAATTTTGCTCAGCTGAGTGTCAGGATTCTTGCACAGTCCTGTGACACCAGAAAATGGAGCTGTTAGAGGAATCCCTGGTGATATACTGCAAATCCTGATAAAATAGCACAGGGCTGCAGTAACCAGGTGAGAGCACAGCTACATAAAGTTTTCACCTTCCCATTTAAAATATATTTAATATTAATATTACATATGTAAGAATAAGACTATGTTTTTAAAAAGTGTTCCAAAATGCAGATTATATAGTAACTATTTATGGGTAAATATTTCTTTCAGCAATTTACTGTTTCTCTTGAAAAATATACTTTGGAATACACAGGGTACATCTCACAGACCCCAGATAAAGTTCTTAAAAAAAAATGAACTTTAATAGTCCTTGCTGTTATATTTATAACTTCAGCCCTAGTGCTCTGGTTTGTATTTAGCAATGTTTTCAGTTTGCACAATGCAGTTGGAGTGTTATGAATGAAAACACCAGTATAACAATCATTTATCAGCTTGAGAAATACAGACAGAAACTACAAATTTCTGGCTCAGTCTTATAATGATAACTCATGACAATATCTAAAATCACTTTTAGTTCTTTAAAACTGAAGAGAAACAGCAATTTGTGATGTCATAGTTTGGATGAATGGGCAACATTCTCAGAAGCAATCATCTAAAACAAACTGATTTATAGGTTCCTGTAGGTGGTAAGTAATCTTAAAATTTCTTTTTAAAACAAAACATAAATTTGCATTGTGTCCCACATTTAAATTGCAGTGATTTATACATATAGTTTGTTCATTTTATATTTATTGTTATTTGCTTTTCTGAGTAAATTCAATGTACTGAGAGCACATTATGAAGTGCTACTCACAAAGCTTTGCTAACATAAAAGTAATAAAGAGAAGCATGCCATGAGATCAGTGATTCATTGAGAACAGCCAGCACCTTGCTTCTGGTGGAGATTATAATTATCTTTCTTCAGAGCTTAGCAAACAAAACTCCCTTTTGGTAACAGTCTACTCTCTGGATTTTTTACATCTCTCGCTTACATTTACCAAGCACTCAAATGTGGTCTGTAGTCTGGGCTCTGGTTATTGCTCATTTACACCCATTGCAATGACTGATGATGCATCATTTTAAAGTGCATCAAAAGTACTAAAACCAGAGGGTTTGAAGGAGTTGAATCAAGCAATTTCCTCATTCCTCCTTTTTCTTTCACAGCACTTAGTGGCACTGTACACCAGTACAACTGTAAGTGCTTTCCACCAGTGTGGCCATCTCTATAAAAGAATGATATTATTGAATTAGCATATTGTGCTTGCTTCGATGTCCACAAAGGTTTTAAGAGTCCTCAGCTATTTTTACAGATAAAACATGAATATCAGGTGCCTTCCTATAACCAGGAAATTATCTATCTAGTTCTGGTGTGTGAACAGTGGAAGAACAGCATTTCCCTTTGGATAAATCTTTTTTCTAGAAAGTAGAACAGGTCCAGGACTGTGACTGTCCATATGGTATTATATTATTTGCACACTCTGTCATGATACTGGCCTGCCCATGGCACTTTCCCAAATAACTCTCAGGTGGAAATAAGGGTTTGGATGTGGCCATTCTACTTTGGAGGCTAAAGATGTAAAATAGCATAGCAATGCTTAGTTTACACCAGCTGGCCTGTGTGACAGACATCTAACCCTATAAATAACTAATTAATTAGAATGGCTGTAGATTAGTAATTTTAAATTACTTCTGTAGACAACTATGCACAACAAATATTCATCAGAGAAAGCACTCCCTCTCCAGTCCTCTTCCCACTCCTTTCCTCCTTGAGGTATTAGAAAAGTACACATTCAAACTAATTTCGTGTTCAAAAGTATTTGCAGTTGAAATTATGGATATTCAAAATTATACTGGGAAAAGTGTGGGCAACCAGCTGGCTCACTGCTTCTCGTGATATTCCTAGCAAAACAGAACTGTTTCTCATATATTTTTTTAAGGCTACAGTGGGTTTAGTCAGCATAATAATTAAGTGAAAGTTTAATTATACCACCCTGAGACAGACTGTGAAAGGTCAGGTTTCAGATACTTTAATGAGCTGCTAAATGCTAACTGCAAAAGGCTTTTTTTAAGTCCCTCACAAGCCAGCCCACTCATATTTTTAATGCCAACACTGGGCATATCAGATGTCTGTGGGAATTTTGCCATTAAAAGAAAGCTCATCCTGTGCTTTATTTACAACCACTTCACCAGGTTTTATGAGAAGCAGTTTGAAGATGAGGCCATGTACCACAAAACTGGGAAAGAGCTTGTTGGTATAACTCCAGCTCCTCACAAGGTCCTCTGCCCAGTGTTTCAAGGGGTGAATCAAAGCTCTTCAGGGAAGGTGCTCTATGTTGGTAGCAGTCCTGCCTCTTGAAAAGGATGAAAAGCAACACAAGAAGGAGTCTAGGGCTTGCAGAAAAAAACAGCAGTCTTGTACTACCTTCAAATAGGGGAAAACAACATATTTTAACAGATGCCTATTTTTTACACAGTTTACTACTTCTGTATGAATCCTCAAAGTAGGACATATGCATATATTGATTGATATCAGGCTTTAAGAAAAAGAACAGCAAAGCCTGGTCAATATCAAGTGCTCACTGAAGAATCCTGATGATATTTTAAAACTAGATTTTTTTTTTTGCCTCAATTTCCCTGATATAAAATTTCTGTAACACCCATAACAATCTCAATAAGGTCATGGTATTAATTAATGTATGTAGTACATGTGGGAATTGATGCATGTACTATGGTATCAACCTATGGCAAAATAATCAAATTGTAATCACTGCTGCTGTGTACAAATGATGAGGGTAAATAGGACCTGAGACCATGAAGTGAACGAGGCAAGAATTTGTATCAATTCAAAGACAGGTTTCTAAATGTTATTACTGTAAGACTAAAATTAATAAAGTCAAATACTTACATGCCAGAATTAAGGGCCAGAAGAGTTGCAGAGCTTTAATTAATTCCTCACATGAATATGGATTTTAATGCAGTCAGACACATGAATACATAGGAATGTAAAAGCATTCAGACTGATCGAGGTCAAAGGGTTTGTCTAGCTCAGTATCCTATCTCTGACAGTAGCCAATGGCAAATGCTTTAAAAAAAAAAAGAGGATTTCATCAGGTCAAGTGTAAAGTCATACTTTCCCAAAACACTCCCACAGGCTCCAGTTGCTTCTTGGCTCACTAGCTTCAATGTCCCAATGTGTTGTCTCTGACTTTAATGACCATTTCCCTGCAGTTTTCCTCCATGAATGTGTGCAAGTCTTAACTTCCTGAGTGGGTCATATTAGTGTTACCAGTTTCTGAACAACTTCAATATGAGTCCAGCTCAGAGTCATGGAGCAGAAGGCATAGTATCAATATGTTACAGCTGTAATTTTTCAATAGAGCTGCACAATGAAATTTAAGGAATAGAGGTTTATTCCAGTCATTTGGAGAAGTGATTTCTTCTCCAGTTCATTTTGCTTTTAACTCTTTGTCTAATGAGAAGAAACCCTTAGGTCGAAGGATAGGCATTTGCCCATGCAGAGTCATGCTGAGGACCATTATAACTATTTGGCAGCTCAGCTGAATGAATTCCTGCACATACAGCATTCCCCGGCACTGCTGCTTGATAAATGGTATATACACAACCTACACATCCTGGAATTGCAACTTGACATCCCCAGGGTAACTTTATAGGAATGAGATGGGACTATGGGAGAGTGCTGTTAGTCCCCAGCAGTGTTACCTTGTAAGCAGCACAGCTTGTGTATTGCAAGGCAGAGCAGCAGCCACATCACTGCATCAGTCGCTTGGCAGATGCCTGTGACTCTCAGCTGAATGGGCGGATGCTGAGCAGTCCCACGGGTGGGACGACCTGAGCCAGAGCTGTGGTGCTGCAGTGCTCCAAATGCCTCCTTCTCGAGCACCATCTCAGCCATGGCAGGGGCAACAGAGCAGCCTTCCTCCCCATTCTTGTGCAATGCAGAACCTAGGGGTCTGGGGGAGGAAAATGGAGATGTAATATGCATTTTTTAAAATTTGCTGAGTCAGTCTCCCATATTTCCTTCACTCCCAGCAAACAGAAGCAAAAGGTTAACAGCTCCCTCTCTGCATTCCCAGCCCTTTTCTGAAGTAAACAAAAGTCAGCAAATTCTACACTAACAGCGCTGTTAAAAATATCACACTGTCAGCAGATGGGTTCACTCCCTTTGGTCTGGAGATACCTCTTCATTGTAGAAAAGGTGTGTTTTTACATAAAGATTAGTAGTTTAGATGGAAACCTCAGTGGCCAAATGAAGAGTAGGCATGCTTTGTACCACAGTGTTAAGGGATGGAGTATTTTCCAGATGTAAATTATTAGAAGTTATTGGATTTGATCTACATCAACGAGACAGAAGTGAGCCCTGTTTTTCTCAGGTAGAACAGGTTCCTGTGGTACCAATAGAAATTGAGCTACTTCAGCCAAGACACAGTACTTGTGCTCTTTAGCATTTAACAAACGCCAAGAACCAAAATAATCACAGAAGCAGATCTCCAGCTAGTGTGGAATCATGGTGCTCCATTAGACTTTGGGGATGTGTGAGATATAGCTGTGATCAGAAAGGTTATATCCCTTTCAAAGGGAGATTAATCCCCACAAAGCTTTGGCCAGGAGAGTTTCCAGCTGTTTAAGCAAGGGGACAGTGGTTGGTGGGATGATCAATTTCACTGGTGAAATTAAAGGGTGAACTTTTTCCTGCTTATTTCTTGTACACCTGGCATCCTGCAGTTCAGAAACTTCAGATTGTGCAGACTAATACATCTTGTCACTGAAAGATAAAAGTTTTCCCCATTCATAACTGAGTCCAACAATGAAAATATTATGCTCTTCCCTTAGGGGTAACTCCAGAAACTTGTCCCTCTCTCTTCAAACATTAGTGCACTACCTTCATCTGCTCAAACCTACAAGTGCAACAGTAATTTTTTGGAAACTTATTCTTTCACACCTTTTCTTTGCTTCTCCAACTATTTAATCTTTTTTAATTGCCTTTTCTTTGAAGAATCCACAATGACTCTTTCTCCCAGAAAGTAGCCAATGACCAAACTCATTGTTTCTCTAACGATTCAAGTATGGATTTATTTTTTTCTGGATGCCAGAATCCACACTTGGTCAAAGTAGCTTTCTTTCTTGAGTCTCGCTTATTCAGCTCATTTTCTTTTGAATGTTACTGGATTATCAAATTCAGGTGATAAGCAAAGCATTCTGATCAGTGTCACAAATCCATCCTATGCTTTTAGAATAGATGAATATATAATAAATTCATTAATATCTTGATCTAAATTCATTTCCTTGTCTTCTATATGCCACTTAAACTCCTATCAATGAACAACAATTTCCATACGTGCAAGTCCTTGTTTACAATATTCATTAAAAGGCTTAGATGAGAAACAGTGAAAGGCATTATAATTCATTGCTAAGCACAGCAGAAAACTAAGCAGGATTCCAACTTTGTATACAATTTGCAAGCAGTATACTTTAGCTCAAACGTAAATCTCACATAATGAGGTGTTCAGCCTGGTGAGTAATCACATCCATTGAAATGTTCTCCATGCTCAGCTCTGTTTCAATGTGTGGGGTGGGGAGGTTGCTATTTAATATTTCATTTACTTCTAACAAGAAGTAGAGGAAATTCTAGGCATGAAAAATGCAAAATTTGACCTTAAAGTGAACTGTAGCAAACAAACCTTGAATACAAAGTGGTGTCACTACACTTCTGTTAGAAACATGTTTGCATCTGGACTTGTAGGTCTTTGGCTCATCTCCAGTGCTCAACCCTGGGCTTCTACCCAGGGATGCTTATGGTGAAGCTCTGGAAAGGCCTTGTCAATATGAAAGGTCCCAAACTGGATAAGATTCAAATTCAGATGCCAAATTTATGTTAGCAGTAATTATTCTTAATTCAAATCAAGATCAAGGTCCCATTACACTGGTCTCTGTGTAAACACTTTCTGTCTTGGAGAGCCTGGAAAATGAGAAACAGAAATTGATGAAAGATTGAGGATGTGCCAGAGGGATGTGGCATGTAAGCAAATGATCACCATGTGATTTAGCCCAGTTCCTGTAGTTGCTTCTTCATGTCTTTGCTTCTTTATGTTGTCTGGAATTGCATCTATTTTGAGTTGGATGGGAAATAGTAGAGTGAGAGCCCTGTCAAGGGCTGTGGAGCTGATTAGTTGAAGACAGTACCTGGAAGAAAAGAAACCAAAAGAAAAGTGAACAGTCACTTCTAATCTATGTTTCCAACATATTGTCATTAATGTAATTTACAGATGGATGTTCCTTGGGAATTTGGAAGGCAAATTAACAGAGGGACTCTGCTATGACTGCTACATCATTATATAATTTTCTCCCTCTACAGGCATATGTTTCTCTACAGACTTGATTCTGCTGTAGTGTCTGCAGAGAGATCAGCTACCACAGCTATGGCAGTGGTTGAGAAGTTGGCAATATTTTATGGGAGCTGTGTTAGGCTGATGCTGAGCTCTTCTGAAATGGCATTATACAGCAAATATCAGAAAGAATCAAATGTTTGCCCCCCCTCCTCACTGTTTTTCAGCCTCAAACACACACAGGTTGCTATCTGCCAGGCTCCACTGAAATGCTCTTTTATGTTTGGGTTCATCAGCAATTCCTAGAATTATTTAAAAGGCTTTTAGAAGTGCTCATGCAAGCAGAAATAAATGCAATCACTTGGAGCACACATGAGGGCATCAGCCATAGTCTGTATGTTTAACAAAAGTGCCTCATGATGCACTATTATTTTTTTCACAGTGTTCACATTGTAATGGGGCCACACCAAATCTCAGCAGCTAGAATCTACTACTGTGTTCAGGCCCGCAAGTGACCATAGGCTGGCAGAAATATTTAAGGAAATTGAAATATCTGTTAAGCATAACTGGTTTCATTTATGATATTTGTGATAGCTTTAAGTGCACTTGCTGTGTTTGTTGAAAGTGCTAAAATCCAGCAGCACCAAAATCCCTTGTGTAGCACTGGAGATTTCCCTCGGGTCCTTGTCGCTAAAGACGCATGGATCAACTGGCTGAGATTTCACTGCACTTGTTTAAACACTCCTTCTACAAAGCCCAGCTCTATAAATTAGCCAATTTATTGTGATAGGGACCTGTTACTTAAAGGAACAATTCTACCCTGCATATTTTTCAAGCTGGAAAGACACATCAGGGTGTAAACCCCTCTGTTAGCATATCTGAATAAATCTGGTTTGAGAGAAAAATGTGTATGCCACAGCATTGAAAGGAGAATAGACAGCCTGTCTCCTCCTTCTTTCCATTAGACTAGTTACTTTTCAAAGCAAGAAATTAGGCTGACTTGAGATTATTTTATTTTGATAAATCTATATCACCTTACTATCCTCTTAGTGATAGTAAATTGGTTTGCAATTGTTTATTCTGTTATCTTTTGAGATAGGAGTTAGGCTGATGGGAATTAAGTGCTACAGGTCATCTTCTTTCTCCTTTTTGAAGACAGATACTATGCTTGTTCTTTCTGTTCTTCTTGGATTCACCCTACCTACATTATTTTCTAAGATGTCTGCTAACAATTCAGAGATTGCTTTTGTTTATCTTGAAATTGATTAATTTCTCCAGGCTCTTCCAGCTTGAATAAATTTAACTTTGGTCTTTAATCTGTTATTTCACTCCCATTTCTATCCCTATCTTCTTCAAACTTATTTTCAATATCTGCTTATATTTAAAGTTTTGTTTTGAAATTTGAGGACAAAAAAAAAATTGAGAGATTTCCATCTTCTCTGCAGCCTCCCTTATTTGCTCTCCTAACCTCACAATCATGGAATAAAAATTCCTGTTGCTTCCTTTCCTCTTAAATAGTCATAGGCCATTGCTTGTCTGTCAAATAAAAAAATTGCTGTATTTTGTTCATGTCATGTTCGTACCAGAGAAATTTGGCTATTTTGACCCAAAGACCCCGTGAATCTTCCTAAAACTGCTCAGTGAACTTAACTCTGCTGTCAATGTTGTCAGTGACATTAACGATGAGGCTGAAGGAATAGAATTTTACAGAATGACTGTGTTGTTTGAATCATCAGAAATACCTTGATTCCTTGTTGGAGAGGCGGAATAGACATGCTTATCTGTGGAGAAACACAGAGGCTGACTGGAAAACCTGATATTAGAGTAATGATGTAGGAAAACTAGTCAGATTAAGAATTTTTTCTTGTAGTGTAAGGTAATTATAACACTGTGTACCACAATTTCTGTGATAGAGCTTTTGACAGGAGTTACCTGTAAAATGGAGGATAAGTGTAAATTTTATATTTGTGTAATTATAATAATCATAAGAAAATAATGGAAATTATGGGCCTGTTTCAGTCAGATCTAGAAGAGGGATAGAGATCCCAGAGACTACTGCAGTCCTAGAAACTTTGTGAAAACTGATGCCTGGAAAGAGGAAAATATCCCAGATTAGATCAGATTTTCTTATCAACCTAAATGATTGTATGATTCCTAAACCATTAAATTACGACTTGCAGGACATGTGCACTGGAAGTGGTGACCAGCAAGCCTGGTCTACACCTTAAGGGTACTTGCAAACTTGTCTTAATCATCATATAAAATTTCATCCAAGTCATTGGATTCTATAGATTTACTCAGCCCAAGGAATCGATTTCTTCTGCTTAATAGTTCAAAAGGGACAGTGTGCAAGACAACTATGTCTTGAGAATTTGAAGACTTCCTAAGCTTACTAGAAAATTCAAAGTCCCTCCTGAACCAAGATGCTGATTCATAAGAGAGCAGCATTTCCACAAAGGCTTTGTGCTAACTACAAGACTTCTGTAAGACTACGTTTATCTTTCACTAGGGACACTGATTTGCAGTAAAACAGGTAACAGACCCAGAACTCTACAGTTTATGCTGCAATTTTCCATTTAGAATGGCTGTTGGGAGTCTGCTTTGGGCAACATAAGCAGCTGTGTGAGTCCAAACAATTTAAGTCAAATGACAAACTCAATGGACTTTGTGTTCACTATTACACACTTGATTATTTTCAAATCTCCTGTTGTCATATTTCTGGTTTTGTTACAAGAAAATTACCTTTGGGCATGCTTTGTTTGTGCAATTCTTCTACTGCAGAAAGCACAAAAACAGAGGCAGGCACATATGTAATATGCTTCTAATTCTTTCTCTGCTCAGTAGTGTGTTTCCTTGCATTGTCCAGACTTTTGTCAGGACTTGATCAGAAGTGCAGAGAACTTCCCACCTTCTCACCTAAACCCAAATATGTGGGTTGAATATTCAACCAACATTTGAAAATCAAACACTTTTGGATGTGCTTTTTAATGTTAGTTTTTCTGTTTTCCCCCAAGTTTAAATTATCTGTGAAATAGAAATTATTCTGGGAAATTAAGTAATAAAAAGATTATACATATATATTATACCAATATGTATATATAATGATTATATTTTACTGGTTAAAACTTTTTCAGTAAGATTAGCTTCAACTTTAACATTCTGTCCCAAATTTTAATAGTTGTGGAGTTCCTGGACTGCGACTATGAAGAGTTAAATGAAATTATGTCCCTATTAAGCTTTAATTTATTAAAAAAATCATATCTCTAAAATAATTCTCAGGATGGAATAGAAAGTAAGAACCAGTCATAGAGCACTGATCACATCTGACTCTTTTCTGAATGTCCTCACACACGAGCTAAGGGAATTCCTTCTCACTAGGAGTAGCTCTGGACAGCTGAGAAAGAGGAAAAGAGGGGAAAAAAAAAAAAGACACAGAGGTAGAAATAATAATGAAAAATAACCTTATATTTTCTAGATAATTAATGTGGGCCAATGATTTAGCCAGTACAGTACTCTCTATCATTAGAAACAGCATGTCAACTTTCATATAGCATGGAAACTTATGTGCTATCACAGAGAATTTCCAATTTCACTCAGTAGGTAGATAACCATTGTACAAATTATTATGGTTATTTGTTCTTAATGGCAGTATAGTTCTTCCTTTGTCTGGCATTAAGAACCAAGATGTCCCTTTCTCAGTCAGGTCTACTCATTTCTAAAAAAAATGCCTTTAATTTATATCCTCTGGAAGAAGATGTTACTCTCATTTGTGTTTCAAATTGAATCCCTTAAACCTTGAAAGATGTAATAGGACCACAAGGAATTTCAAGAGTGAACCCCAGATATAAACTAAACTTCATGTTCTCCTTTGTCGTATATACACAGTCTACTTGAGAACTAATTCAATGTGAATCTTCTAAAGGGTTTTTCATCATTTCATTTCTTAGCATGCAGAGTCTCAGAATACCAGGCTGTGAATTTAAACACTTGCACATGAATTCTGCTATCTAGCTTTAGACAGACACTTCACAATTTTCTATTTGTTTAACTGGTACAAAAACCATTTAAAAAAAATCTTATCTTTTTTTTTTCTTTTAATACTGGAGAATAAAAATCATAGAGGATGATGAGATCCCTCTTTATATGCACATTTGTATACTTTGTTTTCTCATTTCAGGTCATGGAACCAAAGGAGTGTTTGAACTTCTTTCAGGATGGCGTCGAACAAGAGAGAATCTGCCATTCAAGGACAGAGTAGCAGATGCCTACTCAGATGTTATGGTCTCCTACACAATGACAAGCTCCTTGTATTTTATAGCGTTTGGCATGGGTGCAAGCCCTTTCACCAACATTGAAGCTGTTAAAGTCTTTTGTCAGAACATGTGTGTCTCCATCCTGTTGAACTACTTCTATATCTTCTCCTTCTTTGGCTCATGCCTGGTCTTTGCTGGCCAGTTGGAGCAGAACCGTTATCACAGCATCTTCTGCTGTAAAATTCCTTCAGCAGAATACCTGGACCGCAAACCTGTGTGGTTCCAGACCATGATGAATGATGGCCATCAGCATACTTCTCATCATGAGACCAACCCATACCAGCATCACTTTATCCAGCATTTCCTCCGAGAGCATTACAATGAGTGGATTACCAACATCTATGTCAAGCCCTTTGTGGTGATACTGTATCTCATCTATGCCTCTTTCTCCTTTATGGGGTGCTTACAGATTAATGATGGAGCCAATATAATCAACCTTCTTGCCAGTGAGTCTCCAAGCGTCTCCTATGCCCTCATACAGCAAAAGTATTTCAGCAACTACAGCCCAGTGATAGGTTTCTACATTTATGAACCTTTGGAGTACTGGAATGGCACTGTGCAAGAAGACCTAAAAACACTAAGCCAGGGGTTCAATACAGTGTCCTGGATTGAACAGTATTACCAGTACCTCCGAGTGGGTAACATCAGTGCAAACAATAAAAGTGACTTTATCAGCATCCTCCAGAGCTCCTTTTTAAAAAAGCCAGAATTCCAGCACTTCAAAAATGACATCATTTTCTCCAAAGCTGGAGATGAGAACAATATAATTGCTTCTCGTTTGTACCTGGTGGCCAGGACTAGTGAAAACACACAGAGGGAGGCAGTAGAATTGTTGGAGAAGCTGAGGCCCCTCTCTCTTATACAGAGCATCAAGTTCATTGTGTTTAATCCAACTTTTGTCTTCATGGACCACTATGGTTTATCAGTGACTATGCCTGTCCTGATCTCTGGTTTTGGCATCCTGCTAGTGTTAATATTGACCTTTTTCCTGGTTATCCATCCTCTGGGAAATTTCTGGTTAATTCTCAGTGTCACCTCAATAGAGCTGGGTGTCCTTGGCTTGATGACCTTATGGAATGTAGACATGGATTGCATTTCTATACTGTGCCTTATCTACACTTTGAATTTTGCCATAGATCACTGTGCACCCCTGCTTTATACATTTGTACTAGCTACTGAGCACACCCGAACTCAGTGTATAAAGAACTCCCTCCAAGAGCATGGGACAGCCATTTTGCAGAACGTTTCTTCTTTTCTTATTGGGTTGGTCCCCCTTCTCTTTGTGCCTTCAAACTTGACCTTCACACTGTTCAAATGCTTGCTGCTTGCCAGCAGTTGCACACTTCTGCACTGTTTTGTTATTTTGCCCGTCTTTCTAACCTTTTTCCCACCTTCCAAAAAGCACCACAAGAAAAAGAAACGGGCCAAAAGAAAGGAACGAGAAGAAATCGAATGCATAGAGATTCAGGAGAATCCTGATCATGTTACAGCAGTCTGAAAGGCTTAGAAAAAATTAGTAGTATATTCTCTTTTTAAAAAAAAGCATTGCACAGAGATGCAGGGAAAATAGAGCAAAGATCTCAGCTGCTTGTGCTGGCCAGGTCTGACAAGGCAAAGGAAGATCAAGAAGGGGTATTCATGACACATCAAGGTGCAAACTTTTTTTAACAAAAATAATGAAAGTTAAAATAATCTCAGATGTTTCCTTTGAATCCTCATTCTCCACCGGGGAAGAGTCTGTTGGCCATTAAATGTTCCTGAATCTCAAACTGTAGCTCTAATGGGAATTGCTTGATCTGTTGTATGTAGAATTGAAGCAAAGGTGAAAAAAAGTTACGATTAAGCAAACAGTAGGAGGAAAGGCAGATTTGTTTGATAAAATTGTCCATGGAGAAGAGAAACTCAACATTTCAAATGAGAAAAGGGAACAATACCAAGACAGAGAAAAATATACCGTGGTTTGTTTTTTTTTCTTATTTACTTAATCAAGTTTGTTAAGACAAAACCTATGCACCTGGGAAGTAGATGTTTAAATCAATCTAAGCCAAAGTACTTCCCAATACTATTACCATGTAAATCTGTAACACCACAATTAGAATGTCATTTTGAATATGGATGACAAAGCTATACTGCTAAGAGATAGAAGTACAGCTTATATAGGAGAATTACTTATGGCCATTTGGATATTTAACATTTAGTTTATTTAAACATGACACATGGCCTTTGTCCCAAGAGGTCACAGCTGGTAGTTAATACCATGCACTTATTTTGGTATTTCTGAATTGTGAAATTCCCCTTGAACTAACAGATCTCACAAAACTAACCCAGGCCATTACCACTGCAGCAGTATTTGCAGTTCCTGCAGTGTAACACTTTTGAATTCTAATTTCTCAGTGTTGACATTAAACACTGAATATTAATCAAGCAGGCACTTTAAACATAATGATGGATTGCATATCACAGGCATAATGTGATCGTGCAACTGCTTAGTCAGCTCTGGAGCACCTGCACGGTATTCTCATTAAATATTTGATCCAATGGACAAAGGGATATATTTGCTGGTCCTTGCAATATGCTGCAGGAAGTGGGATTTTCCCCTTCTTTAAGCAAAACATCAGTCAAATACTTGCCACACACACAAAGAAAAAGACCTTGCTAAGGTTTGCACAGGGCTGAATCCACCTCTAGTTGTAAAAAAACAGATTGGTCCCCTGTGGGAAGGGGAGGGTGAAATGTCTTTTTTATTATTATTATTCCTAAATATTTGAGTGCTAATTATCTGCAACATAAAGCTTTGTTATGGCAGTTGAAATTTCACAGGAGAGTGCAGTAAACCCGCAGTTACTATGTGACACTAAAAATTGTACTGTAAAGAACTACGAATGACTTTCTCTGCTTTGTAAACTGCACATCTTAGTAGCCCAAGAGAAGGGATAAAAACAGATCTAGCCATTTCAGTTTGCTCTTGGCCCAGTTCTGCACTGGAGCATGCCATGTCCATCTCCCCTTTCAGTATTTTAAAAGGGCTTGCTTTCTACTCTCTGGAATATGGTATAGCATCACCTACATAAGCAACGTCTTCCTAAATATATAGTATCCATAAGGACACTATGTAAAGATATCACTATATGGAGTGTTTATGTCTACTTTGTATTACTTGTGGGTACCTTTAAAAGATGTCTGGAAGCTGTTTGCCTTCCAAAATGTGTATACATGTCTGTTTATGGCTGGTTAGCTCAGTCTCAAACCTGCAGAGTTTGCTGATGAGGGTGTGTACATATGTTTTACTAAAAAGCTCTCTGCAAGAATTTGAATCTTTGTCATGTGATGTCTCACCTCTTCCTACTGTTTCATGGTTAGGGAGTGACAGAGGAAATTTGCCTGCAGCTCAAAAAGCCATTTGAATGCCAGTTCTAATGTTCATTAGCTGCTTCTGTTCCCAAGGAATGTAGCTGTGTCTCTTCTCTATACATTCTGTACTTTGCCATTACCATTTGCCAAAAATGACCCCTGTGTTTTAGGAGTGGTCAAATCTCTTGATTGTTCAAGAAACCTTTTTGCATGCAACAGGTTGTAAAGAGAGATAACCTTCCAAAGTTTGAATCCAGATCTAAACTTCAGGTGTAGATAGATCGAGTTTAACAGTTCGACCCAAGGTATTCAAGGGTCAGCTGCAAAACTGAGATCTAAATAGTTTTGTAAGGTTTAGGAGCAGGGGATGTTTTAATGTTGGGTTTTGGCTCAGATGCGTTGGGAAGTATTTGCTGACCTTGATATGTGTCTTGAAGACATTGTGCAATACCTGTCCTTTTTAGAACTGTTGGTTATGAATGTTGAGCTTTTTGTAATTCTTGTATTTCCTCCATTGCCCATACAAAATCTGAACTGCTGCAGTATAACTCTGACACTTGGATTTCACTTCTGGAGGTGTCACAGGAGAAGTTGCTGGTCTTCTCTTGTACTGACCATATGTATCCCAGGTATCTCTGTCATGCATGGTATTGAAGAAAGTAGCATTTTCCAAAACCATCTAAGCCAGGATTCATGCATCTAAGTTTGGATATCGACAACATAGTTATTTATATCTGAACTTCCTTTATAGCCAGAGGAGAGGGAAAAACACTTCTGATCCATTATACAGTTGTGCATCAAAAGTAAACGTATCACATCTTTTAAAAAAAGTGTATTAGTGGCAAAGAAAGCTCAGCTAGTTCAGAAACATCAGCAATGCAGACTCATCAAGATTTGGTGACATTAACTCCACTTAAAATGACCAAGTGAAAGAGAAATGGAAAAAAAAAAATAATAAACTTGTCTTCCAGGCATCTATCTGGATAAATCCTAGGAGTAACACAGCTCAAACTTTATGTTTGGCTTGTAAGGCTTTTATGCAGAACAGATATTGAAAAATTGACACAGAAATTCCCCTAGCAGACAATGGTGAGCAGAGAAACCAGATAATATCAATATTGAAGGTGGGCTCACACAAATGAGCTAGAGTTTGATGAGATGTCAAACCAGCTCAGTATCTTGATGTCAAACCTCTCAATATCATGCATGCACAGTAGCACTTGTATAAAACAGATACAAGATATATAGATTACACTCTGGGACTAGAAGGTTTTCTTAATTCTATGTCAATGTAGGAGCATAAAACGAACCAGATTTTCCATGGATGTCATTTTATTACTTTATTTACCAACCATAATCCAGATCCATCAAGAAAGGCTGTTGCAGCTCTTACTTCTGCAGATGCATCAGTCTCCTTGGAATAAGGAAAAACTCTCATCTCAGGCTAAAAAAAAAAATTAAATTATTATATTCTTCTATAATTCAGTTAACATTGGAATCACTTAGGAGTGGGGAGTCCATATTTTTTTAATTCCTTTTTTTTTTTTTTTCATATTTGCTTTCAGTCCTTTTCAATAAATTCTACCCTTTTCTGCAGCACCCGTTCAGCTCAACTGGAGCTACATAAGCACCTGTGAAGAAAAGACATAGCACATGCAAAGCAATTTGACACTCTGATACATGCTGCATATTGGATCTTCATTATACACTTCTTTTCCAGTTACTATAAGTCTCCTGGGATATTGCCCATATTCCTTTAATGCCTAGTTTTATGTACAGTCTAAATAAGCTGCCAAGAAACCTGTGTGCATTTCCTACCTGGATAGGTTTCATTCCATCAAAGTGTATTGGTTTGAATTCATTGCTGAGATAACTCTGTTGAAGTCAACAGATTCATTGCCATGATATATCTGGCTTTGCATGCTTTCTGTCTGGTAAGAAGTGAAATCATGATGAATGAACCTCTTACATTGTTGATATGCTTGTTGAACAATATATCTGTCTATACTCTATAGCCATAGTTGCATGCTGCATTCAGGAGGGCACAGCAAAGGAATCTTTTTTTTTTTCTTTTTTATTCTGTAACTTTTTCTTTACATTTTCACATGAAGGCTATTTTGACGTTAATTATTTAACTCCTCTGTCTTTTTTCTTAGTCTTCACCTCTGAAGTCCAGTATTTGATGTTTCATGTTTATTGCCTAACAAAGAAACATATTTTTATGGCAAAGATACATATGGATGCATGGCAACTTGCATGTATGATTTGAAGATATTATCTTCAGGGTTTTATTGTCAACCTTTTACTTCAAACAGTTCCTGTTTAGGGTGTAACCTGCTAAATGATGATATGTATTTAACTTGAACAATTCTATTTTGGAAATGTTCTTCAGTGAGAAGGAAATGAACTGGGGGGAAAGGAAGAAATATGAAGTAGTTGTGTAATCAGTGATCTTTTTTCCCCAAAAGGCTTTCACAGCTCTACTCCTAATTAAGTCACACTAAGTAGTGACTCTAGCATAATTAAGATTTATTTCAATTGAGTTATTCCATATTTCACAATGACAAGATCTTGGCTTATTGTCTTTATGCAAGCACCATGCTAAGTCCCTTTGATTAATTTTTCTGTAATTATAAATTTTAATAAGTTCTTTTTCATTGCAACACTAGGTTTTTGAGTACCCTAAGCTCTCATTTGATGTCCTAGTAAACACAGGAAGGAAGTTAAGTTAGTCAGTTAGTGAGCAAGAGACATGTTGTAGTATTGGGGAAAAGCTTCATAAAGAAGCTGCACGTCCTACAACAAGGCTTTAAAAAAACAAGATTAAGATGAAGTGGAAACCAGGTGAAATATGTTGTTTGAAGAGTAGTATAATCAAATTACAGACAGTAAAAACTTTAATTCTTCCTCCATATCATCATACATAAGCAAGAAGGTATTTGAACAGGGAAGGAAACTGAATATGGAAAGAAGCTCATCCATCACATAAAATGCTTCTTTTCAGTGTACTCTTGCAATGTTGCAGAACAAGTGAGTGCACATTCTCCCACTTCAGCATGGGACTCTCCATGACCTATTTTTCATGTACAGCAAGGAAAGGTTCCCATCTTCGGTTTCACACACACACTCACAGACACACACACACAGACACACACACAGACACACACAGACACACAGACACACACACACACACCACACTACACACACACTGAATCTCCTGGAGAGATTCGGAATTTGTGTTCATAGCAGCTCACAGTTACATGCCTCTAACTAAAAAGACTTTAGGGCCTTCTTTAGAGGTGTTCTTTGAGAGGTCCCCAGATCCCCATTTCTCACTACAGAGCCCCATGCATCACATCACCTGCCCAAAACCAGAGAGGTACAACTGTTTCTTCTGATACATCAGTCAGGTGGAAGAACATTTTCTTGAAGCTTTTCCTTTGAATCCTCAAGGACTTATTTTTTTTCCATTTCTACTTTCTTCATGGCTTAAAAGTGAAGGCTTTAGTGTGAAACATGGATGCTCATCCTACACACAGTGGTGCAAAATGTCATTGTTTATCCAGAAAGTTGAGTTGTGGGTTTTCAGGGATTTGGCCTTCTTGACCAAACAGGCAATCAAGATCCTGCTGAGAACAAGTAAATGTGAAGCAGTTCTGAACTTCATCTTTCCTTGTTTTCTTTGTTTTCTCTCTGGCATATCAACATGCCCACAATACCATTCTCCTTTTCTTTCTGCTTTCTCATTAAAGAAAATAAAGTTTCTCTTTCCTGTTCCCTGAGGCTATCTTTCCTTTGCAGCTCAACTTATTCCATACTTTAATCTTCTGTGTGTGCTCTCAACCTCTTCAAAATTTTCCTATTTATTTTTGAAAGCTCTGAGAGCATAACTATGTTGAAATAAATGGAAGATGCTTGGATGCATCTAAGTGCAGACTCTGGTACAAAAGTAGCTAATTTATAACAGCACCCAAATAGCTAAAAACTTTCTTCAGACAGAAAGAGTCTGCAAGAGAACTCAAAAAAATAATTAAGCCTAAATTTCTGTGTTGTTTTTTTTTTTTCACTTTTTATCTCATAAACGTCTACACTTTCTGTTTCTTTTTATTGTAGACATTCCTCTCTTTTCATCACACTTTTATCATAGGAAAGCCTAGGTTTTAGCTACTTTTCTGTCTCAGCAACAAAAATAAATGGGTATTTTTCATGCCTCAAAAAGAAAATATTGCCCCTTCGTGGAACAATTTGTGCCAAGTTTCTGTTCAGAGAACATTTTCCAGGCTGAATTATACAAGAGTCTGGAAACAAGAATTCTAGTGGAAATGATGATACAGCCTCAGCTAGAGAAAAATCTTTGTAACCTCAACAGTGTTCTGCTTAACTTCAACCCCTCTGCATCAGCCTGATGGATTCTCCAGACAGCATTTCTAAGACAGATCGGTAATGGTCTCCCCCTTACTTGCAACACCACTATTTCAGTAATATAAGTTGTATAGTTCTCCCGAGCACACACTAGATTCTACCATGCTTGTGCACTAAAATAATGAACAGATTACCACATCTTTTGCTGGAGGATGTATCCCAAAGTAAGGCAGTGTGGCAGCCCTTTACTATGTCTGCTTCTCTGTTTCCCAACTGTACATTGGAGGTTGCACTGCAAAGGACAAAAAACATCACTTTCCTTCAATAAGCCACTTGAAAACAGGACATGAAATATTTTAGATTTTGTAATGGATATATTATTTTACTTGTGAATTTAGATATATATGTGAGTTGAATATAGAGTAAAAGTACCCATAAATAGATGTCATCTCTAGGTCATCCAATGATAGGACAAGAGGCAATGGGAGTAAGTTGGAGCATAAGAGTTTTAGGGTAAACACATGGAAAAGCTTTTTCACAGTGAGGGTGACAGAGCTCTGGAAGGGTCTTCCCGGGGAGGTTGTGGAGCCTCCCTCTCTGGAAACATTCAAAACACACCTACATCTTTTCCTGGGTGACTTGGTCTAGGTGATCCTGCTCTGGCAGGGGGATAGGACTAGATCTTTTTAGGTCCCTTCCAACCCCTAACATTCTATGATTCTATGATAAAATGTCTTGGTCCAAAAGACTTCTCTCTGTTTCTCTTGCAATTCTGGCATACTTCTCTGTTCTTCTTTCACCAATAAGGACTGAAGCTTTTTCACACTTACCACACTGAAGATATTCTCTAACCTATGAAAGCATCCCATCTGCCCAAAATAGACTTCCACTTGGAGGAAACCCCACTGACTTCAACTCCATGTCAAGGGACATTTTGCAGCAGCTGTCACACCAAAAGTTTTAGTATGTACCTATTCAGACATAGGCACTCATTTGTAACAAGCAGGCTCAGATACTAAATATTTCAGATTTGTGGGTTGTATGATTTTAGCTCTACATAAAAAGAAGCATTAGCTGAATGATTCCATGCTGTGACCAGACCAACTTTCCACCATGAGGTGGAAGAGCAGAGTGACCAAGGTGTCAGCCTAACTGCAAGTTACTGTACCTGTGTGAGAATTTCAGAAAGGGCTCATCTAGCTGTAAAAGTCTAAACAGTGGCAGTATCCTAGCCCTGAACAACAATTTGTTCTCTTCTCACTACCTCAGAGAACCACATGTATAAAATAAATTGCAACTGAACAGCACTGTGAAACCTGATCTGAGTCCTGGGCATGAAAAAGCCAGTTGAAGAACAGATCTTAGGGTACAAGCTCTTAAGACCAAGGCAGTTACTTTTAGAGGTGATTCCAGGTTTTGTAATGACACAGGTACTGGAATTTAATCTTCAAAACTATTAAATATCTAAGGAAGTCCCTGGCACAGCTTTGGTCCAGAAAACCAGTCCTCTCCCTAGATGTTCCCCGGCACAATCTAGGTGCTGGCATGGCCCAGGGATCATTCCCACCAGACAGCTTGTTTACAGTTACCTGCTTTCAGACTACAGGAAGGTTTGATGACATGGACATTGACAGGCCATGCCATCCTCCTTTGGACCACAGAACAACCCCTGACATTGCTTGGTTTACTAGCAAATGTATAACTTTAGACATGAATGCAGCCTATATTCATACTGGTATTTTACTTCTGTAGACCTTAATCTGACAAAACACTCCAGTAAAAAATTTACTTTAATCAAGTGCTTAAATCTCATGGACAGGGACATCTTTAAATTTAAGCATATGTTTAAGTACTGAGCTAAATAAGGATGCACTTATCTCTGTGCTTCAAGTTAAAAATGAGCTCTGCAGAAAAAGAAGCCTTAAAAAAAAAAAAAGGCCTTTTATCCATAACATACTAAATCCTACAATTATAGTAGCAATTTCACAATGTGTAGAAAGACCGTGCCAAGCACATATATTTTTCAGGGTTTCAATTTCCCTGATGTGAGACATCTCAGGGACATTTTAGTGATTTGTTATAGTCATACAACACTCAGGCAAGAACAAAGCCTTGCTGAGCACTTTTCCTGGAAAAATAGCAAGATATTTGACTCAAAATGAGCATACAGTATTTTATGATGTTAAAGCTCATTTCAAAAAGAAAAAAAAAAGACGAAACTTTCTTTAAAGGTAATTCATTATTTCTTTCAAGTAATACTCTGGAGAAGTGCTGTATATGCCTCTATTATGGATAAGAGAGGAATTGCTTGATGAAGTTAAATTCATCTTTGCCAATAAAAAAAAAAAAATCAAATCCAAAAGCTGGCTTTGTGCCTAGTTGAAAACTTGCCATGGCCTCATCCATTCGTTTTTAATTAAATTAAATGTGAATGGTGACATGAATGGGGCAGAAGTGGAGAATCATGCTACACATGTCCTTGGGCTTCATCTTGGTGAGGAACACTTATGAACACCAGGAAAATAAGTTAAGTCCCCACTTCTGCAAAAACAGATGCAACTGCCAAGCCATAAACATTGTGAATAATCCTATTGGCTTCAGTGGAGCCATCAGGATGTATATAAAGATATGCCCATAAATCTTTGCCTGTCTGAGGACTGCGATAAGCAGATACTCCAATTTGAAAATGAGACAGAGGGTGTTAAATCAGACATTTCCTCAACATCCTTAAAAAGGTTCAATTTAACTAATGCCTATTTCTTATAATAATGCTTTAAAACAAACAAACAAAAAGCCCTAAAACATAAGCTCAATAGAAACATAGGCACTGTAATGATTTAAGAATCTAATGACAGACAGTATATTTTCATGAAATACGTATTTCCCTGTGATGTCTGTAGCAAATACTTTAGATAAGCACATGACTAGATAGGAAGGGACAACCAAAATCATATATCAAAGACCTCTGCTTCTAAGTTATAGTCAAAGGTGAGGAAAAGGTACAGCAACTCATCTAGCTCAGACAGCTACTTTGGGATGAGGACCCTTGAGTGCATCTGATGGCAGCTACCAGAGCTGGTGAATGCCCTTGAATAACCAGTTCATATATTTGAGAGCACATGTCTAAAGTGGGGTCACACTAATCCCTCTGAGCAATGACTGTTCACTGCAACTGCAATAAAATTGTTGAAAATAATTTTTGGGTGATGGGCAGTATCAGTTTGACTGTTCATTTTGTTGGAGGGTTAAGATTAGGCTACAGGATGGCAGCTGAGTGACTGAAGCATTGCAAACAGTTGTGAGCAGCCAAGAGTCACTACAAAAAGGATAGAATTAAGCAAGTACTGTAGGAAAGATGAAGGTCATTTTCTCCCAACTGTTATTTATGTCTATTTGCACCCTATTTCAATGTAATATTTGTTCCTTTTATTTTTTTTAGCCCATTGAGGTCAGATTTTCTAACTCCCTTTAAGTTGCAGAATTTGCTTAACATTTTTTCTGTATGAACTTAGCATTAGGTCTTTAATTACAGGAATTTCTCAGGTGTAGGCAACTTTACTATGCTACAAACAAACACCCGAAGTCAATATTGATTTTCCTCCCTCATAAAAGTCCCTTGTTGCTGAAAACTGTTAATATTTTTCAAGATTATACCATGACCATGTTTGTATAATAGCCTTTTACTGAGCTTGAAATTCTATACCAAATACTTATGTCTTTGAAAGACTGAAATCTTCAATAAAATATATAACTCTAAATATTATAATTTTCCCTTTCTTTAGTAGAAAGATGTTCAGCATTAATGCATATTACAGGACCATTTTGTCAGGTGCATCATTCCTAATATTTAGTTTTTTAGGAAATTAACAGGGATTTTTTTTTTTTTTAAGAATGAATGTGCAAATAAGATGTTGGGTAGCACCAGGAGGTGCAGGGAATTTCAGAGCTTGGGAAGAGTGGGTCGGGTTCAGGGAACTGGTAACCCTGAGCTGAAATGTGGTCCCTCACAGATTATCAGCAAAAGAAAATTTACAGCTACCCTGAAGTTATGCTAAATGCGGACAAATATTTCGATTTTCCAGACAGAGCTGACCAGATAATGGACATCATCCAGTTCCTTTCTTCACCAACTGCTCATCCCAACAGCTCCTTTCTGCAGTGGTAGAGTTGGGAGCTCGAGCTGTCCAGTGCAAAGGCATGGGGCATGATTTTCTCAGGTTTTCTCTGACCATCTCTGGGAAGCCTGAAGGAACCTGTCCACAATGTGCTCAGTGCTGGCCCACAACTATGAGCTCTGTCTGCTCCTCTGCGCTATCACTTCCCTTGTTGTTGATAAAGGAGGTATGAGCATGAGCATCTCTCAGGCCTTTCAGTAAATACTGAGCTTAGATGGACACAATAAAATGTGTATTCACATTCCTTCATGTGTTGCCCACCAAGTGCAAATGGTAACCTTTGGGTTTTATCATTCTCTGGTGGCATCCTGACGTCCTGGTCCTTGTTACCCTGTCTAGAGGGAATGTACTGGACTAAGATTCTATCTTCACTCACAGACCTGGTTTCCTTTCAAATGAAAAGGAGGCAATGGTGCAGTAACAGAGGACATGACCTTGTTGGTCATATAGAAAAGGGCACTTGACCCAGTCTGTACGCCTGTCCATCTTTGTCAGGCTATTTTTCACAGATACACTTATTTTTCATTTCTAAATTAATTGCCACTTCCCCAGGTGAGTTTTCCAACTTAGTGGCCCCAAAAGGCACTGAAAAATGTCACGGCTAGAATTGTGTCTTTGCTAGCTGGGGAAACTCTTTGTTTTTGAAAGTGGGCTATTGTTATCTCACATGGTAACTCTACTGTGTCTTTGAGCCACAAAACATCTCCAATAACAAGCATGGGTAATATGAAGTACTAAAAAAATACACACTAGCAGAATAACACTGAGGATGTACAGCTGAATTGCGATAAGTAATGAAATAAATTATTTCAACTGAAATGTTATTTCTCATCAAAATTGTACAGCTTGTGTTGCAATTTGCTAGTTATACTACAGCAATTTACTGAGATTCAGCTTAGAAATTCAGGACTACCTACGAAATAGACACTTAGCTGTAGCAACATATCTGTGCTGTTTCATATTAAATGTCCTCTTGTCAATCCATTACACAAGCTCTTCTGAAAATCCAGCTAATTAGCTTATCAGAATGGCTCCTGAACATACAGCCAAGAATGTCAGCTGATACAAGTCAGCCTGAATTGTGTAACTGCAAAAGATGCACAATTCTGTAACTACTGAGGACTTCGTCCTCAAGTTTCTGTGTCTGACTTAAGGCTTATATCAGAAATGTTTAACCAACTTATTTACTAACATTGACATGAGTTTCTTTTTCTTTCATTTAGTCTTTTTATTTGATTTAACTAAGGTGTAAATTACAAAGTTTTCTCCATTCTTCTTCTGACATTTCTTTGGAGAAACATAAAATAATTTTCTTTTATTATATCCTATCTACTTATTACAATCTTACTTGGGACTAGGTGTTTACATCAGTCAAGATAAATGCAGCTGAGACCTTAGATGGATGCCTCAGAGGCAGCAGATACCTCAGAGGATCTGGATATGAATGAAACCAAAAGTAGTCAGCACTATTTCTACTGGCCTGTACTAGGTGATGCCATTCCCACTTGTGCTGTTTTTGTGCTACTTTCACTTTCATGAGGTAGAAAGCAGATTTAACCCAAAAGAACAGAGGTAACCTAGAGAATTAAGGTCATTTTTTCATTGTTTTCTAAGGAATGCATAGTACAGAAACATCATAGATTGCTATGATTAAGAAAAGGTAGCTCAGAACAGTGCCACGAAATTCTCTTCTTTGTTGACAAAGACATAGAAGTTGAGGAAATAGTGAACTGCAATAGTGAACAAGAGCTTGAACTGGACTGTGTGACATCCAGGGAGAAAAACTGCTGTATAGAATACTACTGTATAGAATACATACTCACTGAAAAAGTTTATAACCATAAAGGTTTGTAGAGTATTGTAAGAGTTTGCTGCATTTAGGTCTGTTTTTTCAGCAGCCAGTTCAGGAAACAATTTTATGTTAACAGATGATGTGCCTGAAGGTAGGACTGAATAACAAGCCCAGGGATGGAAAATTACAAGACCTAATACCAGACTAGCAGTTTTCCAACCCTTTACAGAATTGGAGCTGCCCTCCTAATCATCTCAATCTGGGCCAGGTTAATTGGAGCCTTCCCAGCTGTGAGTCAGTCTCACACGTTTTCTGCATCTTTGCTAATTAAGAGAATTTTCACCTTTTATAGTTGCTTTAGTATTCAGAGCAGTTTGCCATGGGCTAATTATAATCATTGAGTGATAGCTTTAGAATTTCATGTTTGTGATGACATTTCATCACATTAAATTGGAATCCCATCATGCTTCTTGAGCTATGATTGACAAGAAGGTCATCTGTATTATAGATAATATCCACTGTGTAAGTTTGTGCTGGTATTTGGCATCTATTAACTTTTCATTCAGAACCATTGCAATCTCTTCTATCCTTCAGCTGAAGAGACTGGAAACTCCTAGGTCTCTTCCAACCCCTAACATTCTGTGATTCTGTGAAACCCAGGTTTCACAGAAACCTGACATAGGAACAGAGAAATACTGAATTCAAGACCTAGAGTACAAACCCTTTACTTTCATCTTATGCATGCTCTTGCTTTTTGAGACTGAGGACAACTGGATACCAGAGTACTGAGGGGCTGGAAAGAAGGAGCCAAGGCAACCTATTCTTTGCATCATTACTCCTTCATTTCCAAATCCATGGTATATTAAGAGTTTAATCACTGATGTGGTATAGAAAGCCTTCAGTCTCCTTAAGCCAAAAGAGCATGTATGTAGGGAGTTCAGTCTCACGATACAGAGATTGCTTCTTGCAACCATGGCTGTATCACAGCTTAGAGCAGCTTTTCCCCTGTGCTCAGTGAAAGCCCTTGCAGTTGCTCTTAGGTGCTTCCCAGCACTGAC
This sequence comes from Ceyx melanurus, assembly GCA_024611195.1. Lineage (NCBI taxonomy): Eukaryota > Metazoa > Chordata > Aves > Coraciiformes > Alcedinidae > Ceyx > Ceyx melanurus. The sequence continues at coordinate 49,157 of JANHGL010023202.1, read as the reverse complement.
ACTTCCTTAGAGTGACCCTTAATAGATCTCAAAACGTGACACCAAGGTCATGAACCATCCTCTTTGCTGCATGACCAGTAAGTTTTCTGCTTATTGCTTTGGCTGCAACCACCTGATCTTTGATCCAAGTTTGACAAAGCTGGAAATAGCCATATCAAGGCATAAAGTAGAAGAGACATTGACTAATATAAGCAGAGTTAATTTAGATTTATCCTGTGGTGTGCAAGGGAATGTATTTCCTGAATTCAAAATCTGTGGAAACACATAGCCTTGCAGACAGTCTTCCTGCACTGAGTAGTGCTGCAATTACAAGAAGACAAGAAAGCTTTGCAAGCAGAGATGCAAAACTCTGACAGCACAGTACTGTACTGGAGGTCATCACTCCTGCTTAGAAATAAGGCTATCATGTCAGTAACATCACACCAACACAACTATGCCATTTTCAAGACCAAACTAGTACTTTTTTACAGATCTTCTACAACTAACACTGATATCTTTAACCAAGCAGAGCTTTACAAGCATAGAAATTCCCACTTTTGCTCATATCTTTCAAGCACAGCCTCACATCTAACTGGCATCTGTGGGAGAGAGGGATGTGCTTATGAGCTTTGTTCATTTTGTTCACGTGGGATTTGAGGAGTTTATTGAACTGTAAGTAGCTGGATATTTAATTCCTTCTAAGGCAGCAATAAAGGCCAGTTGAAAATGGGATTTTCTCTCTTCTTGGTTGAGGAAAAATCCTATAAAGCTAAAAATGAAATTTAGCAATGAGACGAAGCAGTCATATAACCACGCTGCCATTTTCTCTTGGCTTCTTGTTAGATGACTAAATGTTTCTGGGTAGAGATGATAAAGTTAAGGAAATAGCTCAGAGTGAATCAGAATTTGCTGAAGTGCCTCATTTTCAGTTCTTGTAACATTGGAGACTTTTACTAGATTTTCAGATAGATTTCAAAATTTTTATCTAAGTTTTCTTGCCAAGGAAATAATGTCAAAGATAATGATCAAGTAACTGCAGCTGTAAATCTGAAGCTTATGATTTATGACAGACCATATACATCCACAGATATGGTAATTATGGCTCATATCTCTCTGCCTCTATTCTGTTGTACTGTACAGATCACAGTCTGTTCTAAGTAATTGACAAAATACAATTCTTTGAGTGTGCGTGTGTGTGTGTGTGTGTGTGTGTGCGTGTACCAGCTCAAATATTACCTTTTTTAGTTCTTTCTGTGACAAAGGGCCACAAGATTTGGGAAGCCAATGCTTTCTTGTATCCGCTCAAAGTTATGATACTTAAAGAATAAATTTTTTTTAAGCTAATGGTGTCAGCAGAGGTCAGCAGAAACAGATTTAAATAAATCCCTGAAAAATACCACTAAGCATCTGCTTCCTTAGGACTGCTCAATAAAGCCTGCACCTGTGGCAATACAGAACTGCTATTCTAGACAACCCCTCCATGTTCTAGCTCTTTCAGAATAGAAAGTTTCATGGTTATGCAGCATTTTCTTTCAAAGATGTTTGCAAATATGTCTCAGCTAACAGCTGGAAATCTGCAGATCTAACCATTTTCTCAGAATACATCTTAAAAGACTCTGAAGGAGTCCACAGCCCTCAGAATACTAGTAAAGTTACAACTGCAGAAGACAAGGGAAAACTCATCCCTTTCCTACATATATAATGTCTAACACTAGGAAGCAAAGAGATTTATAGAAATTGAGAGGAGTAGATCTAATTTTAGAGCAGTGTTGGGATATTTTTCTTTCTCTTCCTGGCAATTATCCTAATTTTGGAGGTTGAAGGCTTTTCTGTTGGCAGGAGAAAATGATAAAGAATTCAGCTATTTCTTCAGTGCTCTTCTCTTTCATCTAAGAGACATGTGAAAGGCATTGCCTCCAGGCAGAAGGAAGCATCTTCTCCAGGTCAAAGAAATTCCCCTTTTCCCCTTGTTCAAACCACGAAGTTTCCCATAGTAATTTTTCAGAATTGTGCTCCCAGTCTTCCTGTAGTCTTGCTTATTTTTGTAACTCTGCTTTCCTGGTGTCTTCTACAGCCTTTCTAGTCTTTCCCTCCCACTCAGAGGTTCAAAAGCCCCAAAGCAGTCAAGTTTCCCCTTCCCACATAGACCTCACGCCCTCTTGTTAAAGTCACAGCTTTGTTGTGAGGATGTACAGGTTGTACTCCCTGGCTCAGCAGGTGAGCTGCATATTTCATTTGACTGTCTCAGCCTTTGTTTTCCCTTTTACCTAAGGCATATCCTATGTGATCAGTTATGAAATATAGTTGAGGGTAAGAGAGGCAACACCAACTGCATCTCTTACAGTATTTTATGCAATCAGTAATGGTTAGGCTTAACTATAACATTATCCTCAGTTTTCAGATCAACATAGAAGGGCTTAACCTCTGAGAGCTCTGAATGAAACTAAATTCAAGGTCTAGTATTTACAGACAGATCAAGTCAGAGTTGCATCTGAGAGGTACTGTGCTATATCCACCAGGCAAAATAATTAGTTTTTCATTTAAATCCTTTTTTTTTCTTTTTTTTTCTGCTATCAGCAATGGTTTGGCTATTGCTGTAAATTAGGATTATAACTATGATCATAAAAATGTAGTTACACTGGCACATATTTCCTATCCATATTCAACCACAGAGATGACAGACAACTTTTTAAATGAAAAGGTACCCATTTCTATCTATGATTCACTGTAACATTAAAACTCTTCACTGAATCATTTTGTACATGGATGGAATACAAATAAGGGTGGTTTCATCATAATTTTTTCTGACATCCTTAAATTGGAAAAGCCTGGGTTTAAAGAGAATATAATTCATAACAACTGACAGCTTGGTAGCACATGAATTTTGTGTTCTTCTTCTGTATGATATTATTGTTTCATTTTTCAAGCACTTAATTCACCCCCTGGCATTCAAACAGAGGTGACCCTTCTTTCACTAAGACTTCATTAGGTCATTTACAACAATGGCCTCTAAACAGCACAGTTTTTCCATGTCATCTTATCCGTCCTGTTATAAATAGTTCATCTCCTTAGCATAAATTTACAGTTAGATTCTCAATTGGCCAAGTGTCTATTTTTAGTCCTTCTGAGGAATTCCCAGAGGAATAATTCTCTTAAGACTGCAGAAGGGATCTCCTGCTCATAAAGTCTAACAAGCAGTCTCTTGACAGCTGGTTCCTGGAAATGTGATTTGTGATTCACTTGCTAAAAATAGATGTAGCTGTACCAAAATAGAAGCTCCAGTGTAACAGAAACCCTTTGAAACACTACCAAAACTATAAGCATCTTACATAAAGCACTGATGCCCAGAGGTGGCCAACATCTACAAAAGTCAGGAAATAAGATAAAATTTTTCGAGTGATAACTAAAGATTATGCCATTGAGGGTCACTGCTTAGAAGCTTTTAAAAATCTAGCAGAAATGTTCTTGTGGTATTCTAAAGTTTTTGAAGTGCCTGGCTACACAGCACCATTGAGAATACCTTGTTAATGGAGCTCCCCAAAGAGCTTTAAGAGGCCTATTTTTCAGATCTTGTGCTTTCACCACTTTTGTACCCAGTAAGTGATATCCAATCAAGAACTTGAAATTGCTTAGATGTGCTTGAATATCCATGCCATCCTAGTGTTAATGGAAGCACCTCAAAAATATGAAATTGCCTAGACATAAAACTGAAATAGACCAAATACATTTCAATGCTTCTGAAAGTGCATTGCAGAAGAAAGTGGAAAGTAAAGCCAGTTAAAAATGCATTAATATTTTAAAAATTCATTCATTTTTAATAATGTAAGGTATAGTTCCACTATTGATGCAAGTAAACTCATTTTAAAGAGGTTTTTCATGAAATCTTGCCAGAATTCTTTTGATGTGTCAACCCTCCACCTTCTCTTAGTGAGAAGAAAAAGCTCAGTCCTGTTCCCTAGATCTGAGAGGAGGTGGGGAAGTGATAGAGCAGCTTGATAGACACCTGGCATCTAGCCAAGATCAAACCACCACACAGAGACTCACTGATATCAGTGACATATTATAGAGCTCTACTCAAGCTGACCCACTTGCATGATCAGCTACTCAAATGCAGTATGTCTGGAAAATAAATTCAGGCAAAAACTTCATCTTGATTACATTGCAGTTTAAGTGCTCAAAATGAAAATGCTTTGGGAAATGGACAGTAAATGTGTGTGGAAATTGCATGTAAGTGAAGGCGAGAGTTATAATTAAGAGAGAAATAATTAAATTCCCTCTAAAAATGACCCTCCTGCAAAAGCTAATACAAAGAAACTACAAATTAGGGCTTTTAATTATTCAGGTAGCACATTGCACTCCTGCCCTGTGTTCTAAGGGTGTCCTGGGTCATGTCTTGGGTCATCAGGAATTGTTTTGGAGACCCCTCTGATTACTTAAGATCATTCACCATGTAGACATCATTTTTGGATTACACCTTAAAATTTTATAGCTGTTTAGCTGAGAAATGAAACCCAGCCATACTGTCATTTATGCCGTTCCCAAGTGCAAACAGTCTGGACCTAGGGCCCTAGTTTCACTCACTATGGAGTTTGGGATAGGTATAAAACTGTGACCTCATATTATTTGTGCTTCTGAGTTTTGTTTTGAAGTTTGGAAACAATTGGATCTAAATGCTTGATGTCAGAACCTGGAAACCACATAAATAAGGGCAGAACAAAGAATGTCAAGTCACTGAGTACCTTTTAGCTGAGTAAGCCAAGAAACAGAATAAATTTTTCACTGTGAACTGAAACTCAATAAAGTTTAAGCAGAACAAAGCAAAACAGGAGCTTACTTTTTATTTAGATAAAACAGGCAGAAGAGAAAAAGTATTTCCACATCAACAACCACTATCCAGAATATAGCCAGGCATCTCTGGCATAATTAGTATCATAAACAAAAACCTTTGAAAAATTAAGTGAATGTAAGAAGCTTGACAATATGATGCATATGTCTATAGGGTCATCAGGAATGGCAGAAAGAAAACCTATGACATGGTGTATTGCTCTGTTCATTATGCCCAGATATCATTCATTTCTCTAAGATCAATATGAACAAAAAAATTCAAAATTTCTAGTGTGTGAAGAGACAGATAGGAGGTTTTGAATAAGGGCATACCTAAAACTTCTTTCTTTTTATGCTGTCTTAGTAGCTGTGAATACTGATGGACTGACAGTCTTAGAAACATAATGCCTTGATGTAGTCAGAGCACAGATAGAGGGTGAAATGCCAGATAACTCAGTGAAAAGTTTATTGAGGACATGAAGGAAGATGCAGTGGATAGCAACAGACTATGAAGGTAGATACAGTGACAGAATAAGAGGATATTGTTAGAGAGATAATCTGCACAAAAAACTTTGAGAGTGACAGAGCATGGAACAGGCTGCACAGAGAGGTTATGGGGTTTCCTTCTCTGGAGACTTTCAAGACCTGCCTGGATCTGTTCCTGTGTGGCCTGCCCTGGGTGAGCCTGCTCTGGCAGGGAGTTGGACTCCTGAGGAGAGAAGGTACTGTGTCATGACAGGGAATTATAGTTTACTGTCCCTAGGACAACTACTGAAAGAATACAAGTTCGACAAACTGAAACAAAATATTGTGAGGCACGAATGTTAAGGTGCTCCATCCTATTTCAAACACACCAAAATGACTCCATCTATTTTGGGATTTAAGAAAAAGAAATAAATAAAATTACTAAATAGATAATAACAATAGTCATAGCAAAATCCAGCTTTTCATCCCCGTTTGTAAGAAAAGCTGGATTTGAAAGAAAAGCGTCTTCCAAGGACTAGAAATGGGTTTGTGCTGAACTTAAAGCTGTATGGCAGTGCTTGTAGGGCTCTGGTGTCTAGGCTTTCTTGAAACAAACAAACAAAAAACAACACAAAGATGGCACCAAGACACCTACAATTCATAAAGACTCAAAGAGTGAGGTAGAAGTACTGGGAATAGTTGTCTGTAAATCTCCCATGCTGTACTACCAATATTATATCACTCTAGTGTTGGTAAAATTTATGTTAACAGCTTTACAGTGTATTTATTGTGGCCAAAAAATGAGCAGAGATGCATCTCTCACACCTCCCTCTTACTTTCCTAATTGTCTTATGTTTTCTTTTGTGACAAGTGAAATTCGACTATGCTCAAAAAAAAAATAAAAAAACAACCAAAAAAATTATCTCAAAAATAAAGGAGCAATATGCCCTTTATTCTCTGCTTGAAAGCCTGGGCAAGAAATACCATGTGTTTTCCCATCTGTGCAGACATTTTGCTGATTGCTCTGGATCAAAATTTAAGGGAGGGACTCCAGGGATTTTATTTCAGAACATAGTGCTGTACAGTGCAAGCAAGAAATGTTTCTGTGAAATTTTGCATCCTTATTCTTGTTTTCCACTGCAGGGATAAATAATGGATAAGCAACCTCATATTTTATTGCCAAGTGTAAATAAATGATTCATCTATTTTATATGTGTATATATATATTTAAACAGCTGTTTGTAATTAAATGATAGCTTCTACTAGCTCATGACCCAGAGTTCAGTTCATGCACTGTAAGGATGAAAATTTGCAGCATGAATCAGCAAATTGTTTTGCTTTCTCAGCATATGCATTGCAAAAAGTGACGTCTCATGCATCATTCAAATAGAATGCAATGCACACCATAAAAGATAACTCCTCATTTCCTCTTTCTGTGCTGCAGCATTTTCTGATATTTGTTACTACTGAGCACTAAATTATCCAGTGGCATAGTAAAATTATTTAGATTATAGTTTCGTAGGAGTAGTCTGCCTAATGCTTGGTAAAGAGCTGTTTGTGAGGCTCTAAGCATGCTTTCAGGACAGACCTTCACTGGAGTATATGAACATCAAACATTTTGAGTCCTTCAAAAGCATATGAGAGGATTGGTTTTGTGATAGCTTTCAAGACTTGAGTCCTTTTGGTACAGGTTCCCACTTTTGCTCATTCTGCCAGACTTTATGTTTCAGCTCTTTACAGTGAAAACTGCTCCACAGCCTTCCAAAACTGTTGAAAATGCACTCTTTGACTTCAGCAGGTTTTTGCATCAGCTGCAGGAGGGACAAGAATGGGCTATTTCCAAAATTGTTCGTATTGCTTAACTGAAATATAAGTGATGGCAGCATTTTATACAGAGGTAGATAGATATGTATTGAACTGCAATGCAAGGACAAACACTAGCATAATCCCCATAGTGATATCACTTCCATCAATCTTATATTTTGAGTCCAAAACGTTCCTACTATCCATTCAGTTATTAATGATATTTTCATGACAAAGAGGAGATAATACCTTGTTCTTTCTTTATTCTTCTTGATTTTCAGGACATAAATTAGGAAAGGAGACTGTGTTTTATTTGTGACATGAATTAACCCTCTGAACTGAAAACTCTTCAGTTTCATGTCTGAAATTGAAAAACCAGCACAATGAAGCCCAAATTTCAATTTCATTAACATCAAAAGCTCCAATATGTAGGATTTTCTTGCATGTTTTTAAGTATACAGTACTTCTAGTTCTGAAACATTCAGCATTTTGAAACATGTGGAAGAGCTTGAAATGCATCCCTATGTTTAGCCAAACCACCTGCACACTACAATGTTGATTCTTTTGATGATGATTAGTTAGCAAAACAATTTCATTGTATTTTCATGATGGAATCTCCTATCCAACTGTATTATCTTAGAAAAGACAAATTAATCCTCCAGCAAATCCTGTGGTTAGCAACCCATGTATAATTTCAAGATGGCAGTTTCCTTAGGAGTGTTAAAAACAGACTTTCAGTATTTTCTAGCTAAACAACACCATCAGCTTCTGCAGTAAAATCTTGTCTGACCTTGGTCAGAGTTTCCAAGTAAGAATTTTTATTTTTTTTTAACCTTCTAATCCAAGAACATAAACATAATGAACACTTCAACATGAGAACCTGTCACTCATCTGACTGAAATAATGACATTTGCAGAAACCATGTTTGGCCAAGAGACAGAAGGAGGCATTTCCTGGGAATAACCCATAGTATCATAATAAAGGTGAAAAAAAAAAAAAAACAAACAAAAACCAAACAGGATAAATTAATTATGCCCTAGAAGTACCTACTTCTCTGTTGATGAGGAAGGAGTCTTGGGAGGTCTGGTTCAGGCTGAGATGTTGACATTGCAGAGGTGAGGTAAGATGAATAACTCCTCTGTGATTTGAAAGTGGTTTCTTTGAAGTATGTCTCCTCTGAGGATGGCAGCCAACAGACAGAACAATGGGTACAGCCAAATATCTAGCAAAACATACCCAGGGAGTAGCAGGAAATCTACAAGGATCAGGATGAGGCACATGAGACCTGCCTGAAGACTAGCAACAAGAAGAATATTTTTATGAGCATCAGTGCACTTTGGAACAAGCCTTTTGAGAGAGAAATCTGTAAATGTGTTGACAAATACATCTCAGAAGAGGTATGGATATGTACAGGGGAATCAGCAGTGAAGTGTCTTAGCAAGAAGAGCTTCACTGTTGCTGTATTCATTGCTTATCCTGACCTTGGGTGACAACTATTAATTATTTTCAGTAGGGCTTCCACTAAAACCCAGACTTAAACTGTATATTTAATTGTACCTTGGGAAGGGGGAGGGCAAAATCACAGAAAATTATCTAGACAGTTGGTAATTTTATCTAGAAGTTGCTAATTTAACAGCAACTATTTTAGACAGTGCAATATACTTACTCAGTGTAGTAATAAATTACATGCAGTTTGCCAAGTAATTTACCCAGTCCTCTTTTCATCATTTCAGCTTCAAAATGCTTTAAATAAACTGTGACATTATGTAAATGACTGTGTATTTATTTAACTGTTTCTCTTAGACACTAATCATGCAAGCAAGAAAACACTGGGTATTAAACGGACTATGCAAAATAGATTTAAAATCCCAGACTTTAGACTCTGCTCTGTTAATTAGATATGAATGATAATCTGTTCATAATTTTAATGAGGAACATAAGTTAATGTAGATATTGTATATTCATTTTTTTGGCATGAGATTTTCATTTCATTGCTTGGACACTTCTTTCCAGGGAAGTGCTGCTTTGTAAACATAACGTAAACAAACTTTAGTCTTATTTGAAGTACCCTCGCATGTCGGTGCATGGTTCAGTTAAATAGTGATCATGCCATTCAATATAAAAATGTTCAGGGTACAATCTTGCACCTTTAGTCACAGTCTCCTCATGCCAGTCTCCTGCAAATGTTCATCTGAAGATGCCCATACCTCATCGATAGCACAACACACCAGCACAATGTCAACAGCACTCTGGTGCAAAAACTGTATGTAAAAATTGCAAGCTTTACTGTGTAATCAATTTTAATGGTTTAATGCTAATTAATGCTGGGATTTTTCTTTTTTAAAATTTGACAATGTGCTCCCTTGCAGATAGTTGTTTTGCTGAGTTCAGAATTTGATGTATGGGTTTAGATCCAAGCTTGCTGCATTTCCACTCCTGCCAGTCAGAGCAACAGAAAAATGACTAATAAATTATCAAATATTAATATCATTCTTTTCAAGTCATAAAAGCTGCAATATACATCTATGATTTTTAAATAAAAATGATGACTATAGGCTTTTTTGTAATATGTAACATAGTGGGGGGGAGAGACAGTCTGATGAATGCTGTTATTTATTTTAACTTTTATATTAGGGTATTGAAAAAAAATGTTCTCTCTATAACTTACAAAGATTTATCAGCCTGTAAAATTTTATAATAAAGAAAAGTCTGATTTTCTAATTAAAGATTTGTCAAGTAAAGAAAATAAGAGTGCATGTATTTTCTCTCTTTGGGGGACAGTCATGTGAAATAAAGTGGTTGAGCTGAATTTGCAAAGTCCCGTGTCAACGCATTTCATTGCTCTGTGCAGATCCATTCAAACTTCCATGGACTGAAAGTGGTTGTTGATGCATGTGTACAAACCATGGATCAGGGTCATCTCTCTGAATGCTTAACCTGGCATTCATTTCGAATTTAGCCTACCCATTTTCTGATAACCTTGGGCATGTGCCCAAGGTTCTGAATTTGCATGAGTGGGGTGAAATTCCTTATCAAGTCCTACCCTAAACACATACATGACACATAAGCTTAACTCATATGGGAGGGACTTCTCAATGCCAGCAAGAGAGTGGATACTCACCAGTTACTACATGGGAATGTCTGGTATAATCAGATCCTCTTGGATTTAGGCATCTAAGAATGCATCCTCTTAGAAGTTGTGGTGATGGGATTTGCTAAACAGATCATAGCCTTAGGACTTCCGAGTCCAGAGGCTGTCAGTACTAATGAGCAGAATTTCTTTGTCAGGCCTGCAGGAAAGAGGAAAATATATGATACAAGGGTGGATATCTACAAAATGAAGACAGGAAATGTGAGTATTTTGTGCTTCTGGTTTTTTTTTACTTCCAAAAGTAAAAGTTTCTCTGGACCTTGATTTCAGCAGACATAATTAGTTAGAAATACAGAATTACCATTCAGTGGTTTCATTTCTGCATCTTCTCAGACAATTCAGAGAGGAGTATTAGCTGCATATAACAAATTAAGTGAAATTACATAGCCGTTTTTGAACTTGTTGAGAAAGAAACATAAACAGAAGGATAAAGATCTTTTTTATATTTTCAGTCTCCCCTTTTCCCCCCAACTCTTTAAAATTCTGGACTCAGATTTTCCATCCATTTGAATATTAAGAATCTTTTTTCAATTGTCCTGCCATTCCTCCTCAAAGACACTACATTCATATAGAAAGAAATATCACCATTTTTTGCATGACATTGATCAAAATATGTAAGAAAACATCATCTGCTTTTTCTGACTGGAAGTAAGGTCATTTATCATGTAGGACCTTGACAAGATGATCAACCAAAACATTCTAAAGAATTCTATTCCTGGCTCACCTCCAAGAATTTCTTCATGAACCATTTAGTATCTATAGTATGTACTAAATGAAGTCAGCTCTATTGTGAATATTATTAGACAAGGTCTAAGTCAACATATCACCTTCTTTCAAATGCCACAGAAATAAAAAGTTTTCAAACTACAATTAAAAAACAAAATAAAATTCTTGTCTACAGCAAAAACTACACCCTTATGTTTGTGTACATTATTGCCAATACCAGAAGGTTGGTGCACAGATTTTGCTGCACTGAACTATAACAAAGTTACATCCAACCACCTAAAAATTAACCAGGGCAGATATTTATAAAGAAAGAATATAAGAAAACAAATCCATACATGCTAAGGTTATTTTCTGTGTACTTCCTCACATTTTTTGCAAGTACAAGGTTTCTATAGAGAAGATAAACTCCACCCACCTGGTTCCCTTATGAACACAAATTAAGCTGGCACGTCTGTATGGTATCTGATAGATAATTCTTTAGGCTCCAAACTTGTCTAGACCTCTTTGCATTTATCTCCATGATGCAATATTTTTTTTCTGTCCACTCAAGCAAAACCAGACCCAGGCTTTTCTTAGTTGCAACATCCTTCTTTTTGGCTTTGAGAGACAGCCTTGACATGATGCTATCCATCAGCAGTTTTCTCCTGGGCTCTTGACATCCTTTTGAATGACTCTGCAGAACATCTCAGAAGTCTGAAAAACTACCACACTGTCTCTACTTTGAAAACCATTCCTGGTATGGAGCCTATGAAAAAGATTTAACAGTAGCTGGAGTGCTGCTCTGTGGGAACACAGGCCTCTCATGCTGAACAACTGTGCGCCACTTTCTAGTGGCTACTTGTCCTCATCCATCTATTCCTACCCTCCCTGTATTTATCCCTTGTCCTTTGTCCTCATGTTCAGATCATAATCACTTTGAGCAGGCTTTGTTCTGGATAAGTACAGCATTTAGCACAATGGTTTTATGGATTAACGCCATTTCATAAATGCTGCAGTACCAATCACGAGCTGACCCTTTGATTACACAGGCCAAAGTACAACATTGTCAATCCAGCTGATATCTTTTTAACTACAAACAAAGACTGTCCTCAGGATTTCTTTATCAACAGTAATGCCTTCAATTTCTGCATTGTCCTTGGATCACTAACATGCTCACCTGGTATTATATTCATTTTAAAATATGAAGTCTCACTAAAAAAGCAAATATTAAGTGCCTTCACAGAATCATAGGATACCACATTTGAAGGGACCTCAAGTATCATCTAGTCCAATTTTTTCAGGTAAACTATATATATATATATATATATAAAGAGACTAGAACTATATTTGATACAATGGACAATATAATTTTGAATTCACCACTGCAATTTATGTCAATAATCTTCAGCAAAATACTGAAGCATCTGCTGTTATGTCATAACAAGAGCCATAGGCTGACCATTACTTCTGGATACAGAATTTAAGAATTGATCTCAATGGCAATTATTCTTTGAGAAATAAAAAATCTTTTAGAAATTTGGAAACTGTATGGAGGGGACAAAAAAGGATGAGAAAATACATCATATTCCTGCTGAAGGTCTGAACACTTTCTTTAATTCACCTGCAGGCAAAGGAACACTTTGGAGCACTTGAACAATAGACTGGGGCTAAATGCCTTAAGTCAGGCTCCAGAAATGCCCTTCCATGGCATGAGACTGTTTGCTCAGTGTTAGTGTCCTGCTGAGAAGCAGGTGGCATTAAAAAAAAATTACTAACACAGAACACCAAAATCAAAGTATTAAGAAGTGCAGTAAACTATCTCTACAATAAAATCTCTTCTAATCTCTTGTCTGGAAGACAAGATTCAAAAATCCTAGTAAAGGCCTTTTTGCTCTTATTTATTAGAATTTCTCTTGCTATTCTTTTTATCCTTGCAATCACTCAGTGTCTCTTTGAAGGTCACTATGATCCACATAGTACAACTGAGAGCACAAATTTCTCTTATCACAAATAATATTTAAAAATATTCCTTTCCAGAGTTAAAATTTGCCACTACTTTATTGATCTGGGATGGACATTAGGCCAAGGGGATAACCAGAGGAACACAGCTGCTGCTCAGACTCTTCTTCCAACTAAGACTCTTAATGAAATGCACGTTCTAAAATATTGGGACTTTTCTCACACACTGTTCTGCATTCTGCATTTATTGGTGTCAGTATTTGTAAATGCAGAGAGAAATTGATAGAAAGCATTTGTCTTTAGAATACAGTATCAGTCTTCACTAAAGGGTAGCACATTAAAAACTGCTTCAACGAGAGTGCTCAGCACAGTTTTCACGTGATGACTAAACTCTCTGGGATCTCCAAATGATCCCCAAATCCTCATTCTCCTTCTACACATTATGTATAGATATGAATTGCTAATGAATCATAGAATCATAGAATCATAGATATGTATATGAAGATATGCACTCTTCTCCTGGTATATATAGAATATTCCTGAGTTAGTTAGAAATAGCTTTCTACTCTCTTAAAAATTCAGATTCTTCTCCAGTGGGTCTTTAATTCTTTGTTCCAGGAACTCTTCATCCTGTTTTGATATCAGTGGCCAATACTGAGGTTATTGAGTGCAGCAATTTTACAGCCAGCCCCTCTGTTTTCCTTCATGTTTTACAATTAGCCAGGGTTTTAGCAGAAATATCAGTTGGAAAGAAAGCCTCTTGTCATTTCAGATTCATCAGCTACAGAAGCTACCAAGAAAGGTCAAAAACAAAAGCAAACATATGTCTTCATATTTACATTTAAAACAGGCAGCTCAAACAGCAGAGAGCTCTTTGCATTTGTTAAGCACAAACAAAGCAGTCTCAAGTAGTGAAGTGTGAAGGTGACTGATAAATCAACCAACAATATTTCATGTTAAGTGTTTACAAAAAGAATTTAAGACAGAAAACACCACTTGTCCCCTGGCATTATCTTACCCAGGATTCCACCTTGAAAATAGCTCCACATCAAGAAGAAGAAATCTAACTTTGTACCATCTTTTTTTGTTGTTGTTGTTTCTATTGTTGGTCTATGTACCAAATTTTCCATTTGTTCTCTTTTTTTTTTTTCTTCTCTGAAGACAAACCTCCCTTCTGCATTCTAGATTGTTGTCTTTTTATTCACTAACACAACATTTTCCTTGTGGCCCAATATGTAGAGCTGCACAGGTGATAAACCAGAGCAATCTGGTTATTATTTATGGATTGTTTTTCATAGCAATCATCCCCAACCTAAAATTTACAAGTTTTTTGTACGTCTGAAAAATTCTGTACATCACATACCTTTTATTACCTGAGATTGAGCTTGTTGATATTCTGTAGTGATTGAAACTCTGTTTTAATGATATTGTCATTTTTTCTCTCTGCAATAGCAAAGCTCATTGCCTGGACTATTTGCATTGTGAGAGTTACATGGCTGTGCACTGTGAGATACATAAGATGGGCTCAGGTTTCTAGCCACAATGAAGGATAAAAACATGATGCAACTAAACTACCATTTGAGGAAAACATCTCCAAAGTGTATTCTTCTCTGAAATATCCATTCTTAAAATAGCTCAAAACTTCAGCATTTCTTTAAAAAGTTTACATACAAAGTACACTCCAAGGAGCAGTGGTGCAGATGCTTGATCAGTTATGACTCTGACATCCTTTCCTTTCTCTAGTGAACACAATCTGGAAAAATGCTGATAAAGCTGTAAAAAAAAATATAATACAAAAGCTATCCTAGCTCTCTGACAAATGGTTACTCTGCCCAATATAAAACACTTCTCATTGATCGAGTCTTTATTCCAATAACAGTCTTGCTGTATCCATTGCCTTCTGGGTTTCATTTGCCCTATATCATCTTACTAGTGATGATACAGAGTCAGGCCTAGCCACAAGAACTTGGTTGTTTATACTAATAATCTATTAGAACAGCCTTTGGCATGGTTTTGGCCCAAATTTTGCATTGTAGATTTCCCTCTCTCTCCCCCTCCCTCCCTCTTCCCCCAGTACAACAAGGACATGTCAAACTGGTGACATTCCAGTTGATGGTCAGGGGGATGGAGATGACATACACAGACAGGCTGTGGGAGTGGGGTTTATTCAGACTACTACAATGAAAGCTATGTGGCAGATCTCGTAACAGACTTCAACAGCCTTAGCTGGAGTTAAGGAATAAAGAAAAAAACCCAGAGTTTTCCCAAGAAGTGCAAAGTGAAAGGACAAATGATAATGGAAACAAAATGCTACAAGGGAAATTTTTATAAGATACAGAAAAGATTCACCATAAGGGTAGTCAAATATTGAACTAGTTTGCTTAACAAGGTCATAGACTTGCCACCTTTGGAGACATGAAAATTCAGCTGGACATTGAACTGCCCTCTGGAACAAAAGTGATCTTGAAGATGATAGCCCTATTTGAGAAAGGTTTTGGATTACCTGACCTCCAGAGGTCATCTCCCTCTTCCAAGTTGAACTATTCTTTCATACTATAATTTTACATTTCAATACCTCATTTAAATGCTATAGGTCAGCCCAGATTGTGCCAGGTGATTTCTGCACCAAAGAATGGACCCTGACACTATTTAATTTTAGTACAGATGGAGCTTTTCTGCTCCAAAAATCAGACATTGTGTGCCAGAAGTCTGTCTTTTTCCTTTCTTGTCTTCTGCGATAACTCACGATGCCATTTATATGGTATTAAATGCATACATAAAGTATATATCTGCATCAACAAGCCCTTGTGGGGAGCAAGAAGTAATTTTTGCATTATTAGGCAAAGCTTTTTCTATTTTTATTTTTCTTGCTAAAATTTGAATGGCAATTAAAATGAAAGAAAAAATAAACCAAAGAAAACAATAAAAGCATTCATAAGCATTCCTAAGAGGTGGTTTCTATTTTAGGGAAAAAAAAATGCTTTTCAGAACCAGAGTGTTCTGAGATCTCTTGCAGATGATTCATTGGTATGGAAGCCACAGGGTAACAAAGCTCCAAAGGCCATAGAAGAGAAGCCAATTCCTTCATGGCACAATCAACTGAAGAGAAAAATCTAATAAAGGATCAGTGCAAGTTAATGCACAAGATAAATGCAGTTATTTCTTCATTTTCAACGGAATCAGCTTTGGAGATGGTCTAAAGTTCTTTTGCTGTGCTCTTCTTTCCCTTATTGAAAGCAGTGCTGAATTCTCTTTGGTTTTCCTGGTAAGATAGGAAAAGAAATGCATCTACCATGTGCATAGTGTCTTTGATGCTTGAAGGATCAGTAAGCTCTTTTCATATATATGAAAAGACACTCATCCAAGTGACCATTCAAGCTTTTTTCTTCAAAATTAAGACCTGAATCACTGAAGTAGTTAATATATACAATAACCTTTGTATGGTGCGTTTACCCCAGAGGAACATTGATTGTGATTCATAAGGTTCATTATGGGCTACATTTGGCACATTGTCAACAGTGTTACCTTTTAAAGAGCCAGGATTAAAGGTAATGGAATGGAAAATTTCCTTTTATCCCATCACTGGGTCAAATCTGGGTGTATCCCATATATTAACTTGCAAAAAAAATGCAGAGTGTGTGTCTTCAAATCACATGCCCTTTGGGAATTTCTAAATACTACCCACACAAAGGAAAAGGAAACAAAGCAAAGTATGTTTAACGACTTGAAAGAATTAGTTCTTTTATTTTCTTCCCTTTTTCTTTTTAGCTGGCCTTTCTAGGTTCTTACAAAAAGCATAATTTAGTCAGTGGTTGTTTCCTTTTGAATGCTAAATATGTAGGTTGAAAGTACATAGTGTCTGGAATTCAGGGTTACAGATGAAAACCATTCACCTTCCTCTGACAATGCAATCAGTGTCTGGTATTAGGAATTCAGCCGATTTCAGAAGGTTTTACAAGTGGCCTATGTAAACCTGACCAAAACGAAAAGGTTTTTCTATTCAGTCCTAAATTATCATTCTATCCAAACGAGCATTGCCATATTCCAGATATTATCTACATTTATCTCGGACCTGACAAAACTCTTTCCCCAGAATTGCCTGTCTACCCTACCACAGCAGGCAGTCAAACTGTGCCAGCTAATGGATGCACCATGACATAACACCACACAGATATGCTGCTAGGACCCCCAGGTCCTTTTCCCCAGTGCTGCTCTCCAACAGATCAGCCCCCAGCCTGTACTGATACATAGGGTTGTTCTTCCCCAGATGAAGCACTCTATACTTGCTCTTGTTAAATTGCATTAAATTTCTCCCTACCCAGTTCTCCAGCCTGTCTAGCTCTGCCATCTCCCTCATCACTCGTGGGTGTATCCCATTAGGGCCCATAGACTTGTGCATGTCCAGTTTGCTCAACTGATCTCTAACCCAAGCCTCTTCAATGGATGGTCACACCAAGTTAATTTCAAGAACTTGGTTTTTGCACATACACACACAAAAAAAAGTTATGATGAACAACGATGCTTTACGAAAATCAGTGGCAGAAGACAATTGAAGATAAACACCATTCTGGACAGCTGCCATCCATTAAAACACTTCTGCTTAAGGAATCATGTAAACATAAGGGAAAATGGCATCAAAGTGTTTCCTCTTGGTTATTTTCCTTTTAGTTTGTTATTTTTTCTACAGGCAGAAGTGAAGTTACCCTACGGTTATCATCACCTCCCCCCCGCCCCCCCTTTGAAAGATGCTATTCCCTTGTCTTCTCTTAAGCTTTGCAGTAAATTCTCTGTCTTTCCATCTCTGTAAAATAATGTGCACAGACTCAGGAATTACTTTATCTAACTCCTGCTGCATGCAAGGTTGTATTCCATTCAGCTGGCCTGATCTATATGCATTTGGGTTTTCCAGCTAATTACTTTGCTCTATTTGTATCATTAGTTTTATTGTTGTTGTTTTTAAGAGGTTTTCCTGCCTAATAACCAGATTATATTTTTTTGCCTGCAATACTGAGTTACAGGAGAAGGCAGCAAATCTCTTGTGTTCCTAAATATAATCCCCAGTGTCTGATACCTTTAGACTTTCTTATTTATACTCCTAGGAAAGAGGATTTGAAAGCTGTATTTCCCTTATTCCTTGTAGCAAAACCAGGTTTTCCACATATAAAAATTCCCCCACACTGGCTTTTGTAGGTTACCCCTGGAATTCTAAATGCTGAATAAAAAGCACAGAGGACTTGGTGCCATAAGAGATCTTGTTCCTCAAATGCAATACTATGTTAACACACTTTCAGTAGCAATATGTCTGTAACCAGGCAGTGCCCCATCACCTTCTCGGCCACTACAGAGAAGAGTCATATTCTCACTTGCTCACATTGGTTGTAGAAAAAAAAAAAAAAAAAAGGGTTTTCTTGCCCAAGAGCTATGCAAGGAAAAGACTTGATTAAGCGAATGGACTGTTCAATTTGTCATTCTATTGTTCTGACATTACTAATTCATCAAAATAAAATGAAAAAGACTGAGTGGCTTAGAAAGACTAGGCTCAAAATGAGAAACTGTTTTTTGACAAAATTCATGTGCTAAATTCATCCCCTTTTGTGTAAACTGCAGTCAGATGCCCTCCAAAAAACAATCACCTATCTCTATCTATCTTTCAACATTCCATTTCCAGAAGCTCATTATATTAGGTTGAGGACCAGTCAGGCTATCTGCCCTTGGCCTCTTCTGTATCCCCACTACTGTGCATCACCCAGTCACTCCGATGCAACAGCCTGTAATTTGCGTATATGGTAAACCATGTTTTCACAGAATCACAGCATGTCATAGCAAACAGAGTTGGAAGGAACACATAAGCATCAAGTTCAACACCCTGATCCTCATAGGAGTGAGGAGCTAAATTATTTTCCTTAAAGGCAGTCAGGTTTGAAGTAAAGGCATCAGGGAATGGGGAATTCATGGCTTCCCTACGTGATTTGCTTCAACTCTTAATCCAGATCAGTGCTTAAAACAGATTTTCCTTTTTTCTATTATTTACTTATTATTTCTGTTGGCTATTTATATTCTGAAATCTGATACTCCTCTGAAATACCTTCCAGACTTAGTAATTGGACACAGTAATTACAGAGACTTTGCTCTGGGATGGAGGAAGGGTGCTCAGACACATCTCCTGTTCAAAAACCTCCTAATTTCCACTTTATAATAAAGTTAGTATCCAAGTACCATTACTTAACCTGCTGCTGTGTCTTGATATCTCCTCACAGCACAGTGAGGAGGCAGCTCAGACTTGCTGATGAAGGTTGGCTGTCCCCAGGACCTGTGCCCACATGTCTTCTCTATCAATAGTTGTTCCAGCTCTGAAAGGGAAACCTTGAAAACATCTACTGCGAAATGACATCACTTCATTGGGATTTTAACCCCAGATTTTTAATATGAGATATCCTGACAGGCTAATATTAGTAATTATATACACATCAAATGTAGGTATTTCAATTCATCTTTTGATGCCTTCTAGATGGCAGTACCTTGAATATCTGTCTGTTTGAATGAACACAGTCTTTTCTCTATTATGTCTCTAAGTTTATTGATGCTTCCTTTGCTTCTGGCATACACACAATTAATAGCAGAAGAGGAAAGAAATCTATTTGTGGTTGGCAAAGAGATTTTTCTCTGGACAAAACCTTTCTATTCTAAGCACTTTCATAGGCTTAAGAGTCTTTATTTTCCTCTTCCAACAACACTGATTTGCCAAGTATGACCCTTTTATTAATACAAATCCACTGGAAGTGTTATACTTTCCTACCTTCTGCTGAACTTCACCTTGAAGGATCACTAGGTTCCTTTGGCATATGGAAACAGAAAAACACCCTGTCCTTCCCTAGCTTCTACACTACTTCCTTCTCAGACAGTTTAACAAGTAAAGATAATGGAGGTAAGTAAACATATTAAGATAATATTTTTGAAGATTAATTATTCCATCTTTTTTTTCTTTTTTTTTTTTTCTTTTTGGAAGCCTTTAATGTTGAAATCCTAATAAACAGCTCTTCATAAGATATCCACTGTCACTTTTTATTTGTCTAAAGCAAGTTTTTCCCATTGGTATGTCTTCAGTATTTGCTCAAGCCAAAAAAATGCTATTTACTGATATAAATAAGCTTGCAAGTATTTAAGCAAAACATATAAGTTATTCTACAAAAGCCAAGCTGACAGCAACATTTCAAAAATTACTATATGAGACTATAATATAATAAAGAACATTATCCTGGATTGTGACTGCACAGAGAATAACAAAATTGATAAAACACTGTGACAAATGAGGACTGGAAGAATTTTCCAGAGAAGGAAAAAAAAGAAAGTAGATCTAGAGAAAAACAAAGCAAAACCTTCTGAAAAGGCCTTCTGAAAAGACTATGAGAATTTATAGCTTCTTATCTCAATGGACTGACCCTCTGCAAAGGGATTGCCTGTGGCAAACCCAGGTGATTCACCAGCTGTCTACTAAACCCTTTTTCTTCAAAAGGATTAACCCCAGTTACATTCCCACTGTATTTCCTCAGAATGGTGTATTCCTGTTTCAAACAGCAGAGCTTAATGTATCCCTGTCACTGATGTTAGCAGTAATAAACATGATATATTCACAGCAGGGCTTTGACAGTGTTTAGTATAAGTCCCTATATGCCTACCTATACAGAAACAAATCTGTTACTTGATGTCTCTTTCTATTCAGTCTTTCAGGTGAAAACCTTTCTCTTGCTGGCATTCCTTGGTGAGATACAGCTTTACTGCAAATAGCACTGCAGGCTGATTTCTTGTTTCTGCTCCTTCAAATCTTGAAGCAAAAGCTCTGGGAGCAACAGTCTCTGGCTATGGCATCAAAATTGTGTGAGGTTTATGATGCTCAACATTACTTTTATTTTTTATACCTTACCTTAGTGCCATACCAACCTTTCTGATATCAATCTCAGCAGCATCCCTGGAAGGTTATTTGTCTTAACCCAATCTCTTTGTACAGATGGAAGAGGAATGAGTGATAAGAAACTACACAGTTACCTAATGCATAGTCAATGGACTGTTGCCCAACAAAGCAATATAAACGAGTCAAACTGGCACTGAAACTGAGAAAAGCCTTTGGAATAAAAGTAGTTCCATCACGAGATGGACTAAATGGCAGCCAACAAAAAAAAATGGACATGTTGGAGTACAGTCAAAATATTGGTGTCCTGCAAGTAATTTTGTTTGCCTGTCTTTGAGAGTCATTGTGACCTTGGAAGAGTTAGCATGGCCATGTTGCTGTCCCACCCTTCACACTGTGCACAAGGGAAGCACAAAACTGGTGTAAAGCCAGCCTAGTGTACTTGTATTTCTTCTCATCAGACATCAGTCAAAGTATATCCAATATTATGCTTGCAGTCATGTGTCCTGCACTCTGAGGTTTCTCTGTTGCAGGAAAGGAACAGAAGAGAAAAAGTTGGTAGAAAAGAGATGGGTGGTGAGTATATGTGTTCCAATGGTAGACCACGAAGAGGGAGAGTTTGGCATGGTCAGACAATAAACAACTAAGTTTCACTCTCTTAAGACTCAAGTCCAGTTCAACACACCACATAAATTGACATAATTTTCTCTCTCTTTTCAAAATGCTATTTGGCTTACTGTCTTACTGGGATGTATTAGAGCATTAACACTAACCAATTTCTATGCAAAACTCCATATGACTAAAATCCAGTGTATATTTCACACCTTCTGGAAGACTATGCATTGAATGAGAAGGGAACAGGAATAGAAAACTTCCAAGCTTCAGCTTCAAACCCTATCTTATTTAAAGCTAGCAGGTTTATCTCTGCGTCATTCATGATGCCTTTATCCTTTATTCCACTTCCTTTGAATAAACATCAATAAGACTTCAGAAAAACTTCTATTTTTTCCATTATCACCCCGATCTCCCTTAATGCATGTGTGGTATAGAACAACAAACTCCTTTCATTGGAAGTATCATTTTCTTCTTTTTTCCTTCTGTTCCTTTTCTTCTTTCTTTCTTCTTCTTCTTCTTCTTCTTCTTCTTCTTCTTCTTCTTCTTCTTCTTCTTCTTCTTCTTCTTCTTTCTTTCTTTCTTTCTTCCTTCTTCTTTCTTCTTCTTCATATAGCAGCAATTCATGTGGGTTCCTGAGATAGGCACAAAACCAGATCCTGTGGCTATTGATTCATACAAAACCCTAAATACCCTTCCAGGCACTCCGCTGAGGGATTTCAAAACCCACATAATTTTTCCAGGATAAATTCTAAGCATTGCAAGATTAATCTCTATTTAAATGAATGAATCCCCTGCTAAAATACTCTTCTTTCACCATCGTAATGAAGACATTATCCTAGGAAATAATTTTAGTATAGACTTATTTGATAGTTTAAGATACTGGTCACTGAGAGTGAATTCAGCAAAGATGACATTCAGAGAACTAGAAATTGAGATTCGCATCCATATAAAAAAATTTGCACATGGTTTGAGGATATTTCTTTTAAGGTTATAGTCTAATTCCTTGGACAATAATCCTTGTTTCATAAAGGTCTTCTTTAGATTGATGAGGAGAAAATAAGAATGTTTCTTGGAAACACATGGATGGGAGTCTCAGATACTACTTCTCAGTCACTTCAGAAGGGCAACTCACTTTGGCTAAACAATAAATAAAATTAGACCAGAGAAAAATATAGAAACTGACTGTACAGGCATGTGGTCAAGAGTCTTTTCAGATCCTGATTAGCATCCCTTTACCAGTGGGAAGGAAAACACACATTTTCATTATCCACTTGCTCTGTGTGTACCCTCCACTACCACTATTCTGATCTTAAGAAAAGATTTCAAATCTTGTAACAGAAAATGGGGGAAAGATCATTATTATACTTGGCATATAGTTGAGGCATTTAGGCAAAGAGCAGAATTTTACTAAAGCCTGACTTTTGATTCCCACTGGATGTATGTAGCCTTTAAGTACATCACAGCTTTCCTTCTGATAGGCAAATAAGCCTGATTTCCTTAATGTGGCTTTAAAAAAATTATTTTACAATCATGTATGCACCATTATAAGTGAAAAAATTATACACACGATTTTCCACAAGATATCAAGACAAATAGAAACACATCCAAAAAATATGATACATCAGTAAAAGATCTGAATGTTTTAAGAAAGACATTCTGAAAAATTATTTATAGCCAAAATAGATGGAATAATTTTTTCCCTATCTAACAGTTAAAAGTAAAGAGAAGGAATTGGGGAAAAAAATCTAAACCAAAACTTAAACTGTGGTGACTACCCATAAATATCCTAAAAGGGGACTGCCTTCTGCAAAATGAATATCCATCTTTTTTAAAAATTAGGTATCTAAAAGATGACTTACCTTCATTGCTCCACTACCCATTCTGCCCACTGAACTGGTGGAGAAATGTCAGTAAAAGTAAAGACGGGTTCACACACAAACTTCTTTTCTTGTTACACAACAATTTTATGAGCCTATTTCTGGCCTGACCAGATTCCCAAATACCACAGCTCTGCCCTCTCAGGATTGTCCCGAGCAGGGAGAGCTTTGACATAGAAAGAGCTGTAAAACCTCATAGTTGAACCAAAACACCAACTCTGTGAGATCCAGGGTTACTCCAGCAACATGTCATAGAATTACTCATGGTTCACAGTATTTCATTCCCAAAAATCCAACTCACATAAAGAGTGAGCCTTAGTTTAATACAAAAATGAAACCAAGAGCTCATATTGAGATTCAAACCCCTCTTTGATTGCTAGCTTCAAAAACTGGTTGCTTTAACATCCAGAACCTCTTATTTTTTAAAAACCTGATTAAATTCTCCTTTTCTTTTCAGCTTTCACTACAGGAAAAGCTTACCATAAGCAGAAAGCTTCTCACTAATCTCCAAATCTCTATGGAGAGTGCATCTGTTATGGTGCTCTCTCTGATCTTATAGTTTTCCTACTGATCTAAAAATAATTGCTTTCTCTTTTTTTTTTTTACAAAACTTGTTGTTTCTTTTTCAGTATATCAGAGTAACAGCTATGAAATAAAAGAAAAAAAAAAGCTGTTCTTTTATTCTGTCTGAAGAAAGTTAATAGAAATGACCCCTGATTCACTCTGTGAACTATTTTTATGCCATTTATAAGCATGACCTTCTAAGAAAGACAAAACACCTTCTTCAGTGCCTTGAAATATTTCGTTGGATATAAACCTGCATCAATGAAATCAAAGTGGAGGGCTCTGTTTCAGTGGATCTATACAATGTAGGGAAGAGCACCCCTCCCCAGGGCCATTAAAGCAAGCCTGTTCAAGTATCCTTGAATGCTTTGTCAGGTAACATGCTTTATTGTCACCTCTTTGAGATCAGACCCTGCCAGGAAAAACTCCTGTGGCTCCTATGGAAAAGTCACTTCATACTGTTGCCTTTGTATCATTGCAGAGCACCTCTGTGCTCAAATTCTGCTGCAGGATGAGTGCCCCCCGCCACTTAATGATGTGCTGCCGGGACAATGCACGTCCTTCCCTTTGCCTCAAGCCTGCTGTTTTACACCGGGATGTTTCCTTTGGTGCTTTGCAACTTTTGTAGCATGACAAAATTGTAAAACTGTTCCTTTCACCCTTTATTTGTATCCCATCAGACTTCCCCCCTCTTCCAGTGCAAGTCATTGTACAGAAGCTGATCCATGTGCTGTAACAGGGGTTTGCTGCCCTTCACCAGATCTTTCCCTTGTCCATCATTTCCTCTGAGATGGGACATTAGAGCTGCACGTGTATGATACAGACACAGTGTGCCAGGAGTGCAGGCAGCAGCTTGGCATTACTTTCCAGTTCAATCCCTACACTTACAGCTTCTCCCATCATGTTTTTAGCTGTATCTAAACTTACTGTGGGGAGGAAAAGCTCCTGAGCACTATGCAGTCTCCTCCCACCCATAGCACTTACCTTCTGCCAGCACTGCCTGGCAAGGTTTTCCACTTCATGTCAGATGAACAAATGAAGGAAGATGACCCCTCTCCCTGGTCTTCACCTCCCCTCAGTTGTCTCAGAGAAAGTGGTAAGAAGGAGAGCATCTCACTTTCATGTCCCCTCAGAGGAAAGAGTATGTTTAAATCCTGTTCAGGTAGCACTCCGCTGCTCCAGGATGCCCAAACCATGGTACTTCCTGAAGGCTGATTTGTAGCATCCCCTGTTCAGAGATGAAAGCTGTCATTTGAGGTCATGGAGGCAGTGGGGAAAAGAGGTGGAGAAAATATTTTGTTCTTTATTTAAATAATCCTTTTGACGGGGTATTAGGCAAAAAACTTCTTCACCTTAAGCTTTGGGTGCTTCTCATTACAGGAAAGTGAGCCTCGCCCTCTTTCTGAAGCCACTGAAGTCATGGGAAAGCATCTGACTATAGACATGTGAAGGTTATAGCTTGCACTGAAGTGTCACCAACACAGCCTTGATGTGAAAACATATAGCTTTGTAATCAAAATCCAGAGAAAAACAAAGCAAAAACCAAAACACAACAGGTATCAGCATCCATCCATTCTCTTGCTTTATTTGGAAGCACATTCAGGTAACAAAGTGTGGAAAATAAAGTCTGCCCGTGATGCCATCAGTCTGGTTGAAAAGGCAGAGAAAAATGAAATTAACCAATCTGTTGTTGTACTACAATGACAGCAAAGTGTCCCCTGGTGTTAAGTGCAGCCAGTATGTTAGGTTCTTTACTGCTTTATAACAGTGTTATACATTAACAACACATTAACTCAGCAACACCACTTCAGAATTTACACAGTTATTTACAGGTTATGGTTTTACTCATAAATTTTGTCTTACATTGTTGATTGCAGTTCCAGGACATTGCACGGACACACGACTCATTGGAAATGTTTATGGACACTAACAATTGAATTTTTTACTGTGAGTTACAACACTGTAGAGTTTATTAACTTTCCCACCACTCAAATCTCAGATGTCCCACACTCAGATCATCCATGACACTGTGAGCTTCAGTATACTGAAGAAGAGCAATAATACATATTCTGGAAAGTTCTGTATTGATTTATTACAGCTGTACATATTTTTGAATGTTGCTTGCAACACCAACATGCTGTTACTGACACTTTGGTTGTATAGTCCAGTAGGCAATAGGGAATGTTAAGTTCATTTTTAAAATAATACAATGAAATAGAACAAAAATCTGAAACAACATGGTCTTCAGCCTCCTCTCACCTTTATGCTAATGGCCAGCTTAAGTCCTTACTGCAGTTTGTACCTCCTCTCAGCAAGAAGGGTCCTCTTATCTCAAGGTCTAGTAATCTAAGAGCTGGAAAACTATGTCTGAGAAAGTGGTCAATACATCTGGCATTTCTTGGGTCCCGTATGCTCCCATGAAGTTGACAAGGCATTTCCTCCTTTTATTTCTATCACATAGCTAGTCCCCTTATTTCAGTGGGGTTATTCCTGGTTTACCACGTCTCATAGAGAGAAGTCTGGCATCTGCCTACTTTCCCCCTTCCCTATGGACCCAAACCCTCTACTTCAGGTGCTGTAAACCAGGTGCAAGTCCAGAGAGGCTGGTACAGCTGCTGTGGTGGAAAATGTGCTAGACAAATAGGAAACACAAGACCCTTTGATGTATTAGAAACTGGAAATCGATGTAGACCATGCACATCTAAAGAGGTGTGTACCTATTTTAATCACAAAGGAATCTGATCCCCTAACCAGAGGAGAAAGCAAGGGAATGTGAGCCGGTGATTTCTTGCTCTACAGCGCAAAGCATGTCAGTATCAGGACATTAAATGTGAATACACTTATATTGCCAACAAACTCAAACAATAAATAAAGCACATACACTATGAATTACAATTGACATAATTTCTTAAAAGGACTCACTTTCAGTAGTAGGAATAGCTTTCTACACAGTGAATATACCTAAGCTTTGAGATAACAAACATATTTCAGTTATTTTGTGTCAGTATCACTAAAAACCCATTTATATCTTTGTAAATTTAACTCTCTTAGAAATACAGTTCTGAAGAGTGAAAATGTGGATCACAAACCAGTAATAAATGTTTTTCTAAAAGTAATCTGCTCATGCAATTATCCTGTGGCTATTCAGTATATTTTAATTTAATCACTTTAGGATTCCAGAATAGCATAGCTGAAAATATTTTATTCCAATAAATTGTCCATAGCAGAAATTACAGCACTTTATTTCAGATTCAACTGCAAGTGCTGCATAATGATACCTCTCTGCAAAGCTCATCTAATAGTGGGGAAAGTAAAGCTACTTCCTTCATAAAGTTTAACTTGACATCTATCATGCCACTACATTGAACCATCTCTGGATTTTGAAACCACTTCAGTAGCAGTGAAGTTTCACTGTGTGACAGGTCTTTTGAAGCTGGTTTTAGTGTATACAATCCAACTGTCATATCGCAAGGTCAGCACTCATTTCTCCAGCAATAGAGGTTAAGTCCTAAGATCATATACTATCAACATTTAAATTAGGAAATTAATCATCAAATCAGATCTCAGGAATAAAACTCACCATTTAGACAGAGTTCCAGTTGTAAATAATTTCTGCTAGTGGATTAGTGAATCTGTTCTTTAATATCTAGTAAGTCATGAGCTAAAATCTCCCCTTGAGCTTTCTTCCAAATCCTGATGGTTCCTCTAGTTTAGAAAGTCCCATCTTAGCTCTTCCTGCCTTAGCTTCCAGCTTTGATTTCCCATTCTATCACCTTCTGACACTGAATAATTCCCTTCCTTCATTTACATTATTATTGCCTTAAATTTATTTATAAACTGATATAATTTCCTCTCAGAACTTTCCTTTTCTAGGCTACTTAGCTTAACACTGTCATCTTCTCCTCTTAATGGAAGCTTGTACATTTTTTTTTTTCTTCTGTTACATGTTCTCTAAAGCTTTTCTTAGCTTTGGGGACAAGAAGTGCAGGAAGACAGGAAGGTTCTCTACAGACTAGGATCAATCTAAGACAATCAAGAATGTCTAGATGCTTCAGCAAAACACTTTTAGGTGTTGCAAAATGCCCCCATGAATGCAAAACCCAAAGGAAAGATCCCTTTCTTGATGGTTTGCAAGATTGATACAGAAAGAGCAAAATTTTCACACCAGCCTCTGATTTTAGGATGCTAAGTGTCTGTGTGGCCCCTTTTACAAACCAAAAAGACCTTCACATCTCTATTTTCTACACATATCTATTTTCTAAATGTTAATTTTCACTAGTGTACTATTATGCTTGATGTAATGTAAACATTATCCATCATTTTAAATATACAATGGCTCATGCTGTATCCACCATCAATGACTGAAATATGTTCTGTGCAGCAGTCAGGTTTTGGTCAGTGATGTGTTTAAATTTCTGTATCATTTTGAACAAAAACTAAGAGCTCTACTCCAAAAATTTCCTTTAGGTGCTATGTCCGAACTACAGGCTAATAGTTTTTTGCACTCACTAAATAAACCTACTAAATCTTTGGCATTTATTAGTATGTTTCATCCACACATTGTTGTTACCTGATTTAATACTGAATGTCTCTCTTAGAATAGATCTCTAACAGACAAGGTGGCAATTTTCTTGGGTTTTCTTCTCTACCCACTTTAATCAAAACTACAACTGGTGACTGATAAAAGCTCATTATATGTAATTAGTGAAGAATCTTTAAGTTCAGACATAATGGAAACATAAAAATCTTTACCTAAGCCTTCTATTTCAAAAGATTTTGTTCTGACCTGTAGGTCTGAGACTCAATTAACAGATATAAAGTGAAACAGAGGAATAACTGGGGAAGTGAAGATCATACTGAGTAATTAGGAAAAAAAAATAGGCCCATCTCTATCTGCACCACTAACCAAGTAAAGGAGAATAAAAGAAATCCTGAAAAGCAAAACATCTGAGAAGATAAAGGTCAGTATGAGATGCACAATGGCTCAAGAAGTTATGTAAACATGGTGATGATAATAAAGGTCTCTTCTCTTCATTGTTCAACAACAGTTCTCCAGAAATTTGGCTACATGTTCTTCCTTGGGGCTGGAGAACTACAAAGACTTGTGTAACTTGGAAGGATGCAGATGTGGAAGAAATCAATCAAACATCCATCTGTCCTGGGAGAAGGGAAGGAAAGAAATGGGTGTTGTACTGAACATTATTTGTTGTAAGAGCTTCTTACCCAAGGAAAGACTCATCTGGGTTCATCCTGAGCTGGGAAATATAGCTAAAAAGATGTCAAAGGTGCTTTCCTGAAGGATGCACACTGACATGTCTGAAAGTTCCCTAGTGGGAAGTAGAGGTAGAAACACAATCATAAAGTTAAAAATGTAGAATTCTAGAACTAAGTGCCTGGTGAATTAAGATAAAATCATATTCATTCCATTGATCAAGATCACCCTAAAAACTGAAAGTGGAATATCCTCCAAAAGACATTGTCCAAACACAGTCAGCCAAGATAAAAGTTCCACCAAATAACCTAATCATCGTGCCTGTTAATTCATTAATCATACTCTCTTCAAGAGTATGATGCATCAATTTTCTCTTTCCCGTTGGATTCCACATAGCAAAAAATCTTCTGCTGGCTGTGATCTTGGACTGCAGGACATAAATATTTTTAACAAACCACTTGTTGGGTTGAGTTTTTTTCATTATTATTACAGCTGTAAGAATAAATTTTGCTACAGCTGCTTTCAGCTTCATGGTCAAATGCTCTCTACTCTCTTCCAAAAGCTCATAACCATAACTTTCATTTATAGTACTTTACTATTTTCTTTTTCTTTTTTTTTTTCTATCATAAAAGTTTGCTTAATTCCCCTATTTCAAGTGTCTCCTCAAGCATTGTAAATCTTGCTAGTACATTGTCAACAGATTCCCAAATCTGTAGAAGGTTTATAGGCTTTTTTCATCTATGACTTTAAATGACCAAATTAAGTCTCTGTATGCTTCACATAATTTCTCTGTCTATAACCTCGAAATACAGAGTAGTGGCTTAATCTCACTGGGACAATCTTACTGTCCAGGTCTGCTCATTATCTAAATGGAGTCTTAACCTCTCTCAGTAATTTTCTTCAAGACACTGGCAGTGAATTCAGATACTATCTTGCCTCTTGGAAGCTCAGCCTCAATGTCCACATTGCATACATGAGAAAAGATTCTCATTTATAATTATTATCTTTTATAATATTTTCATTGAAAAACATTTGGCTTAATGTTAATATAAAGCAAGGAACTTTCTTACTATAACAAGGAGGCTGAAATATTGAAAATGCAATAAAGAAATCTTCCTTCAGAGTCGCATTCCTTACTCTTTCATCACACTGAATAGGTTTTACTTTGTTGGTGCTTTGAGATCAATTCTAGGACACAACTTGCAACCATAGTCAAGGAATTCATTTGTCTTTTACTGAAAAGACAATAGAAGTTAAAGAAAAATTGGCAAAATTTGCACAAAACATTGCATAGATAAGATGGCAACTCCTTGTACCTCTGTGAGTTCTAATACTTATTCAAATTTCTTTTGCTAAAATACTGCAGAGTAGGAAATGATACTTTCTTCTACTCAGTTTAGGAAATTCAACAACATTCAACTTCTGATACATTTAATACAATTTATGAAAGAAGCAACTGTTTGCACTTCAGAATGGGAGTGCTGGGACATGCCAACAAACATCCCATTACTTAAACCTTTATGGTATTATTGTATAAAACGAGCAAAATCACTTTAGTTACAAAAGAATTTCAGCTCAATATGGCAGGATAGATGGGTGTGTTAATCTGCTAATAGTGTGGCCAGCAGGACTAGGGCAGGGACCATCCTCTAGTACTCAGCACTGGTGAGGGGGCACCTCAAATCCTTGGGCCCCTAACTACAAGAAGGACAACATTGAGGGGTGGGCCCATACAAAGGTCGATGAAGCTGGGGAAGGGGCTAAAGCACAAGCCTTGTGAGAAGCAGCTGAGGGAACTGGGGTTGTTCCCTCAGAACAGAGAAAAGGAGGTTTAGGGGAGACCTTCTTACTCTCTACAACTAAATGAAAGGAATTTGTAGCAAGGTGGTGGTTGATCTCTTCTCCCAAGGAATAAGTGATAGGACAAGAGGAAATGGTTTCAGGTTATGCCCATGGAGGTTTAAAGTTGATATGAGGAAAAAAATCTTCACTGAAAGTATTGTTAACCACTGGAACAGGCTGCCCAAAGAAGTGATGGACTCACCATCTCTGGAGGGATTTAAGACATGTAGCTATGGCACTTAGGGATATGGTTTAGTGATGACCTGACAGTGGTGGGTTAGTAGTTGGACTTGAAGATCTTCAGGGTCTCTTCCAATAACAAAAAAAAAATTTATATGATTCTACACAAATTTTTGAAATAATAGTATGATAGAAAACACCATTAAATGTTTAACAGGAAAGCAAGTTAAATTGCCATAAATGCTTTCTTTCCTTAAAGAAACAATTCAGAACAACTTCAGCTTGGTCTATAGTGATGCCTCTACCTTAAGATAAATAAATAAATAAATAGATAAATGGATAGATATATAAATAAATAAATAAAGGAAGAATAAGAGAATGAGAATAATTATGGCTCAGAATAATTATGGCAATTATTTTGGCATCATTACTCTGCAGATTTTTCAAGGCACATTGTTTTTCTATTGAGTGCAACAGGAATTTAAAAGCTTTCTTTTAGTAAGCCTGTGATTCACCTAAATTGTTTCTCATCCTCATCCTTCCAGAGGTTAGTGTTCAAAAATTAGATAAACTCACTTGAGAAAGACACATGGATTCACTAGTTTTCAGGATGGTTTCATATTAAGGATCAAGGAAAGGTTTGTAATTTTATATCAAATAATGATCTAATAAAGAACGGTGCAAAGTATAATACAAGGTGAAAAAAAAAAAAAAGTAATTTACCATTTAAAAACCTGCCTGTATATTGCCAAGATATTTCACTGTAATTTTGACCAGAGAATGGTAAAAAGTATTTCTTTGTTAAGTTTGGCTTGTATGGGGATGTTTTCTCTTAGGTTCTGGTTTGGTTTGGGTTTTTTTAATTATAAATTAATTCACTATTCCAAATGGTTTAAATTAAACTAGCTTTTGAGCATGCGACCTTTCTCTTTTTCATACTGACCATCAGTAGTGTATGAGTGTAGCAATTCTGATCTTGCCTTGACTAAAACCAAAATACTTCTGAATACTGAAGGATTGAAGTTGGTTTAACTCATGTTGGCTTGTAGCCACATGAGCTGGAGACAGATTCACATGAGATAATCAGTGGGCCAATGTGTCTCCAAGGGGTGATTCTGAGCCCTGATAAGTGAAACTCCAACTCAGACTGCTCCTCTAAGGAATCCTTTCTCTTATGCTCCAGTTCTCCAGTGACTGCAGTAAGGATATAGGGAGAGATAGGCTTTAGCAAGCTAAAACTGACCTTTGTGAATACTTCCCATTCCGTGAGGGAAAATACTGGTGAAATTAGCACTCCTGTCAGTGCTTAAAAAAAATATAGATAAATAAAATTAAAGGCTCTGAAGTAAATAATATTTTTTTTAAAATATACAACTGAATCAATCCTTCTCCATTTCTTCTTTCTCTGAGTACTTAAAATATTTGCCCAACTTTAATTACACTGTTTTGGTCAGGGTGGAAAGAACTACATTGTACATAGGACTAGTGAGTAAAATAAAACTGTCATCATGTTTTATTTACAAAAGGAGGATCTTGAGACAACATGATTGTTCATCATCAGGTTTTCATTTACTGCATGTGAAATGAGCCCTCATACTTGCAGTTGGGTTTCATTCATTGCCATTGAGTCTCTGTCCGCAGATATGCTATACATCCTGTGGGAAGGAGAAAGCACAACAACCATTTTGTTTTGTACCAAATTGTACCAGGTGACAATTAAATTCCTAATTCTGGGATTTGGACAGCATGGGTTTATGAAAAGGAGATCTTGCTTAACAAACCTGATCTCTTTCTATGACCATGTGACTCGCTTTTTGGATGGGGAGAAGGCTGTGGATGTTATCTACTTGGACTTGGACAGAATTATTTTGGTAAACTATAAATTCAGCAGCTCAAACACAACATACATAATTTCTTCAGATGAAATAAATCTGAGTGCAAGATTATAGAATCGTCTGTTAAGGGAAGCTGTGGAATATTGACTCACTCTCTGGGCAATACATCTAGAATTGGTAAAGGAATAATATAATGATGAAATGGACCTTCATGCCTCTAATAAGTACATACTGAGGCACATGCATTCTAGGCTTTTGAAGCAAATTACTCTAGTAGAATTCTATGGATTCACTGTCACTTCTATGTGGTAGGACATTTGTGGCCTTTATATCAACCTACACTATCAACCTACACTGTCAGATTAAAATCCATCGTTATCTCATTGTTGTTCAATCACAGCAGTAAGGTAATTGTCTGGCATAAGAAAGAGTAATAAGCATTTTACCTCCAAGAGCACAGTTAGTGCTTCCAAGAACACCACGAGTGGTCAGCACAGATTTTGCCAGAGTTGTAAATTGAAGAGGCCATTTTATGAGACCTCATTACACTTTAATTTGCTTATTTATTGCTTTCTTTGTGTTGTTTGTATGTTGGTGGTTTGGGTTTTTTTATGAATGGTACCTGCAGGGTGATTAATGAAGTATTATATAGTTTATTTTTTTTATATATAGTATAATATATATTTTTTTTATTTATACATATATATTACATATATATTATATATACTAGTCTCTACCTGCTATATCTGTTCCTGAAAGGCATAGTATTAACACATTAATTATGTAAGGAATTAACACAATTCTCTCCTGTTTACTTTACTGGAAGCAACCCACAACATTACATGAAAGAACAGGAGGACAGGACTGGTTCAAAAACCACAAAAACCAATGGGACTTTTTTCCAGCTATATCAATGGAGTTGCAGCTGGGTCTAAAATTAAGAACCATCTCCTTGCTTCACTTTATAACACCTAGAGTCACTTTACAAATTTCCTTGACTCCTGAATAGGTAACGGGCAAAAGCAAAAAAGAAGATTCAAAGGGCTGTGACTTTGGGTAGATCTTTGTTACTTTTTGGAACACTGTGTACTTAAAGATATCTTACTTCTCAGAGAAGAAAATACCTTGATTTCTTCAAAGAGCTCTTCTTTTGCAGTGTCTTCAATCCTCCTGACCGGCAACAGGCAAACTTACAATCAATGACCTGGTAGATAATTGGGTTGTACATGGCTGCTGATTTTGCGAGCAAAGTTGGTACCACTGAAAACTGAATAGGAACTGAATCAGGCTGTCCGAAGGCTGACCACACGGAGACCACAGCGTAAGGGATCCAGGCAATGAGGAACCCTGCACAGATCAACATTGCCACCTTGTGAGAGGAAAACAGAAAAGAAGGTTAATTAGAAGCGATAGACACTGACAGCACAGCACACAGCTAGGCAGAATACAAGGGAACATGCAATAGAATGGAAAAGAAAAATTGCTCACTTCAGATAAATTTGTAATATGAACAAAAACTGTCATGCATTTCTCTTCTCTTTACCAGGAGCCTGGTTTTCTTTCACCTGATACAGAGCACTTAATGGGTTTATTATCATAGACTTTTTAAAATGCTATAAATCCTGGCTAAGCCTGAGGAAACTAGATGAGATCTCAGAAAATAATAATTCTGTGACATTATATTTAAATTGTTAAAGGAGAAGAGCTCTTTCAAAGTATACAGACTCTTTTTTTTTTTTTTAGGATAATAGATAACATAGAGCTAGGAAAGTTTTTTAAAATCTTGGCAAGATCTTTGGAATAAACATGGATTAAACTGGAAACATTTTCTACTTTTTCTTTTTCTTCTTTTTTTTCTTTTTTTTCTTTTTTTTTTCTATTTTCTTTTTTTCCTACTTTCTTTTTTTCTATTGGTTTTGTGTTTTTTTCAAGGAGTTCCTTCCAACCAAATATTCCTCAGAATGTCAAAAAGAAACCCAGTATCGTTTCCATTCCAGAAAACCATTCAAAACCAAAACAAGTGTTCCAGATTCTGGGTCCTTTGAAATCAGATTCCCAAATTCATCAAATCAAAGTTTGTGAAGAAGTTTCCATGACTGAATTATGTCCTGATGATGTGTGGGAGTGGGGGACCCCTGAATGTTCCAGTAGGTGAGTCTGTGTAGGAAGGTATATCTGTCTATATCTACTAAAGCTCCTTCTTCTGTATCATCCTACCAATCTATGAGGCAAAAGCAAAGGAAATTGGCAACAGAAGAAAAGAGTGTGAAACACACATATCTACCAAAGGATTCTTCCTCTCTTGTAGGCTGTGGTGATGTCCCACAGATAAGGTGTCAAAATACATTGGGAACAATATCCTGCCATGAGGATGGCCACTGGTAACATGAGGAAGGAGAAGATTCTGATAAACTAGGTCTATCTTCTGCTTACACTCAGGAGGGGGTCTACGGCCTCTCTTCCACTGGAAAAATGTCAAGCATTTTAATTCCTTCAAGACAAATACAGTAAAAAGTGAGCATAAAGTTATTAAGTAAGACATGAGCTGTCAAGTCTCTGGGTGTACTCACTCCAGCAGATAAAGAATTATTGTATTTATCTAGGCAAGCCAGAATTGAAACTATTGGGAATTTGAGCGTGAGAATGTTAGTACAACATTTCATTTTCTTTCTCCTAACATATAGTGTGGAATTTTTACTCCATCAGAATCTGTAGATTTCTACCAAATGTAGACATAAGAATGTTAATATATGTATAAACATATACATACATATATGTATTAATGAAAAACCTGTTTGGGGGCAAAATTTGTGATTTATAAACTTTACCTGAACGAGCGTGTCTGCTACTCAGCCACAGCCTGATATAGCTTCCAATGACATCACAGAATAGTCCAAACTGAAGAACATGTGCCATTATACTACTGCCATTGGCAGACTATTATTCTGCATCCAAATTGATAGTTGAACATTTGCACTCATTTGGAATAAAGAAATTAGCAAGATTACACCATAAAATAATCAGAAAGCATGAGCTTTTTGAATACTGCATGATTTTCTGTGGAGTCTTTTTTTCCACATCTTGATGCTAATATTATTTTCAGGGAAACGTCATTCTTTTATGTTGGTTTTTTTCATTGTTGTCTGCACTGAAGAAATAGTGTTCATGAGCCAAGGATCTCAAACACAGACTGTTATAATCTGTGCTGTGAATTTAAATGGGTTATAATGGAGACTTATTTTCCATATTTATTTACATCCCAATATTACTTCCTCCACTGTAGATCTGAAACAGAAGGGACAACTACTAGTGTTTTGGCTCAGATCATATCAGATTTTTACCTGATCTCTCCAATATGATAAAAATTAATCTGCAATCTCAAATCAGAAGTTTACATTATTCTTCAAAGGACAGGTCCTGAATAACCACAAAACAGTACTGTACTGATCGTTTTAAGGGCAAGCACAGGTTTACCAGCTGACCACACAGCTAGCTGAGATTCTCCAATATGTTTAGACATAATGGCACTTAAACTTTACAAAAAAAGTAATAAAATTTGATCAGTCAAGATAAGGATGCTTCTTGTCTCCCTCTTGGCATGTATTACAGAGGCTGATGAATCTTCTGCAGCTAAGGAATCTGGTTTATCCAGTACATGTTTTTATTTTGAGAGATTTCCTGGCACAATAACCAATATCAGAAAGGATCATGACTGTCAAAATTGCCAAACAGAAAAAGATTAAATCAGAAGGGGAACACAGGATATGGTCTGAGATGGAAAATTAATTTTCTCTCATGCTTTTTTATCAGCAGCTCATGACTGGACCTAAATGATAAATTGTTTGCGTAAAAACAATTGCAGTGTCACAGGAGTGACTTGGGTTTATATCTTCATTAGCAGAGGAACATAAGCTGGCTGAAAGTTTTATTTCCCTGCTGTAATAACCTGGGTTTTATCTGTTTTTCTGTTATAATTCCCATGCTTGAATGCTTTAAAATGATTCTTTACAACTGTTTCTGAAAGCAAGGGGAGTTTTATGCTGTGGAACAGGGCCATAGGAGATATAAGCTGTATAGGGTCACACAGGAAGGCTGTGGTAGAGCTTCAGAGTGAATCACCATCTCTGGGATTTTTATGCTACCACAAAATTATGTTTCAACTCCTGTTTCTTCCCATCTTGATAGTAATGGAGAATAAATCTAGAAGAACAACCTCCACAGCATCACACTATCACTCAGCATAGAATAGTACGTGGCTGAAGTTCTCTAAGCCTGCCTTACAATCCAACAATGTAAACTGAGTTAAATCTTTCTACATACCTTGGTCAGCTTCATTTCAAGTATGTGGCTGTTCTGAATCCTGGTATCATAGTGAGCGACCTCTTTGGTGGATGATTTGACTTTTAAAATTATTTTGACGTAGGAAAACACAATCACTGCAGTTGGGAACAGGAGGCAAAAGAAAAGAATACTCAGAACAAAAGCCTGTCCAGCCACAGAAGCCTGTGCCAGCCACCAGTCCAGAGTGCAGGAGGTCCCAAAAGGCTCAGGGGCATAGCTCCCCACACCAGCAAAAGGTACCGTAGCCCAGAATGTAGCATAGGCCCAGATTATTGCCAGACAGATAAATGCATGATGTCTCTTAAGCCAGGTACCTGGAAGAATAAAGCATATAATACATAATATTTGAGAGATATAAGATATTGATGAATATGGTGGTAACAGCTTTCATTGCTAAATTCATTTTGTCCTCTCAGGTTCCATCTCCATATTAGAGAGATGATTATCTCATTATGACTTATTGCACACCCAAATCTTTTAGATCTATTAAATAGCTTGCCACATATCTTAAAGGAATATAGGCATCTGCTAAGGAATACTTCAGTATGTTTCTCCACAGGACCTTGCAAAATGTGCAATAATTGCATCTGTTAATGTTAATAGACCTTGATAGACACAAAGTGACTTATCAATGGAGTAATTACTAAATTCACAGCTTAAGCAGACAGCACAGAATCAACAGTAAAGATGATATTCACAGCAATATAAATTTAATTAGAATTACTTGCATCATTCAAATACATTTATCTGTGTACTTCCCTCTATATTTATCAAAAGTATTCTGAAGTGTTTAAGTATGGTTTCAGTCTAGAAAAATATATAACTCAATATAGTTTTTAGTAGTCACTTAATATCATTTTCTTTCTTACCGTAAGACAAGTGGCAGATTTTCAGGTATCTATCCAGGCTGACAGCTGTCATGGTAATAAGACTTGCACAGCCAAAGAAGAAACCAGCCCATCCATACCAGCGGCAGCCCATCCATCCAAACACCCAGCGGTGAGAAAAGAAGGAAATTATACTAAAGGGTTTTCCTACAACTTCAAAGGAGAAAAGAATGTCAACTAACTGATAAAATCCATCACTGATCAAGCCTTTTTTTTTTTTTTTTTTTTCAGAAAACTGAATAGTCCCCTCTGCCCAAAGTCAATACCAGTAAAAACCCTCTGTAACATAGAGACAGGGCTTCAGGTACAGCAGATGTGATGACTTGCATGCCCTGAACACACAAGACTAAGCCTCAAACAGTTATAGCTGCTGGGGTAGGATGAGCCAAGCCTGCAGAATGGCTGGAAACTGGCACTTTGCCACATGAAACAGAAGTAAACCCGTGCTCTGGTACCAAGAATGTGTGAGCTTCTCCCATTACAACAACTTCAGAGTGTGTGTTAATTGCATATGCAAACACAAGCCAGTAAATGCAAACAGTAGGGATGATGGGATAGTCTGGTTTTGCAACAGACACAGATCTAGTTATACCACATCCCTATAATCAAGTGTCTTCAAACACAGAACAAAGATATTTGCTTTCAAAGAGGACTTCTGCAAACCTATCAAGGCCCAACAGTAGGATGCATCCTGTGGTGAAGTGTTAGGTTAGAGAGGAAGATTGTGCTATGGTTGCAGGATGGACTTGAGCTGCAGAAGTGGTTTCTGTTCCTGTCCATACCACAGGCTTCCTTGGTATTTTCAGCAAGTCACCTAGGCTCAGAATATTAAAATATTTTCAGCATCTCCAAGCAGAAGGGAAGTATCTGTTTTGGAGACTGTCCTAGTGGCACCTTAGTTCATTTCTGTATTTGTAAAAGTGAATAGTGGAGTATGAAAAGTGAAGTAAGGTCTTTTGTTGTTCCATTCTCGCCTTAAAACAGATTAACATTATTCATGTTTTTTCATCATGAAAATGAGGAAGTTTGCAAATTGCAACTTTCCAGTTGAAAGTATTCTGATTTTTTAATTATTTCTTTTTTAACAAACTGAACAAACAAAATAAAATCAACTTTAATGGAACAGAAAGCTCAAAAAACTACACTCTAGGAACATCAGAGTGTTTTCCAAATCCTTCATTTCCACTTACCAGACTGACCTGAAATGCTCCAAGGACTGAACTGTTCAACTGCAACTTTCAAACAACATTAAATATTGAACTCCACCTTCTTGTGATTGCATTCCTTCCTTCACAGGATCTGCCAGAGCACCTCAAGGAGTTGAAAACATCTCAGGTGCCCTGGGCTAGTTTTCTTGACTGAACCACACTGTCTATAATGTCATGGCAGCTCAGTGAATTGGTTTATAAAATAAAAATAGTCTTGCAAACTTTAATTCCCACAAGGTTTTAAAAAAAAAATGAAAACATTTCTACAAAACCAAAATCTCGTAGAAAATGGCCTTTGTTTCACCTTCTATATCAAAAGCATTCAAAACTTTCCAGACATTTTTAAACAAGGTATTTTGGGATTCTTTTCCTTCAGCTTAAATCTGTAAGGAAAATCCTGTGTGAGCCTGAAGGTTGTGCTTAGGTCAATATATTACATGCTTTGCTCTGTGCAGAATAAATGTACTTTTTTTTTTTTTCCAAGCAAAAGCTGATCCAAATTATTATGTTTTCAAGAAAAACATGAAACATGGCAAGGTCTAGGATATATGCTAAGCAACTTTACTAATGTAAATCATTGCCATTTCTAAAGGCTAGTTAAAATTTCTCTTCAGTGACACAAGACATCATTTCCACTGGCATCAGTGCAAAAGGAGCCTGATGCATTTTTGAACAAGTGGCTAGTGCCACCCAGTGGAAATCTGCAGGAAAGAGGACCATGGGAAAACCTCTTGAACAAGATGCAGAGTTAAAGTCATGAAATATGAAGATTTGGGGAAAAAAGCCCCATCTTTAATCGTTCTAGCAGACAGAATACATCACATTTCTCATGTCAACTAACACCTTCCATTAACAATAAACTTCATGTAAACCCTTTCAAAGCTCCCTCCTCTCATGCCAGGACATCCAGGCTGTGGAGTTGAAATAAAAATCCCTCCAGGTGGCTGATATGGTTCTTTCTATACAGAGAGTGACACAAAGGCTTCATTTCCTGACCCAGAGATAAAAGAGGGTTTTTACTAGAGAGAAAATTATAAGATTTGATAGGCTGGTAGACAATGGCATTTTCTAATTCCTTCTCCTCATGCTCCTCCCCACTCATATTTGGCTAAATACCTATTTTTGAGCCACGTGGATCCCTCTTGTTGTATACTACAGCAAGAAAATATATATTTCACCAACTGTAATACTGAGCTATTTCGTGGTTGTACACATGGGATGTCTTTGAAGGCTTGCCCAGCTCTGGCATAAACAGGATTTTTGCTTGATAGACAAATACAACTCTATCTTTTCCTCTGTACTTCTAATTTATTCACATAAGTTGTTTAGGAATGTCGTTTTCGATCCTCCTCTGTTATTTATATGCAAATAACAAAGCAGAAATGCCATCAGCAAAAGGCATTTTGTGCTCCCATGACTTCCAGAGGACTTTCTCTTGCTGCTGCCAGAAAGAATAGTGGGATAGTAAAAATGAGTGAAAATAAGATGTGAAATTACCTGAAATCCCCAGATCACACACTGCTAAATTAACAGTCATTATCTCAGCAGGTCTCAGCTTCTTTTTTCGCTTTGAGGACATAAAAATAACATACCCATTTCCCAGAGTTGAAAGAATCCCTATAATAATGAAACAAAGAAAACCAATCAGATTAGAATTCTCCTTAAAACAAGCTAATCCCATATTCTTTGTGAAATTCTCTGATACTTTCAGCCTGAACCTGTGGGCCCAAGGCTAGATATTTTACTCCAAGATGTGATCATCTCATCCTCATTATGCAGCTCATAGAGACTTCTACTGCACACATCTCCCTCCCAGCAGGGCATTGCATTCAACTCCTGAACGTGCACAACTATCGACTGAATGCACACAATAGTAATCCCATAATTCCTCTGTTCTGGTCAACCTCTTTTTTTTTTCCCAAACATACAGCAACAACAACAAAAAGATGCCAATCTCTGACCAGACTTAATTTTAAAATGTGAATTAATATATTAATATCACAGTTAGATTTTACAATTAAAAATGGTGTCAATTATAAGGAAAAATGATAAAATATATATTATTTTAACTTGCAGGTGGAATTCAGTGCATGAGGAGGGATCACGTTCATGTTGGCTGACATCTTTCTTGTGGTGAATACCCCAAAGGGACCATGGCCTATGAAGGCTTCACAACAGAGGAGACAAGTGAGAAGCAGAGATACTCTAAAGAAAGCAGTGAAGAGCAAAAAGTGGCAGAGACCCCAATGTACTGTGTTGCCACTGCCTCACTTAAAAGGGCTTGCAACAGCAATGAGGGAGATGTTGGAGTGAAGTTCAGCCTGGGGAAGGAAAGGTCTTTTCCTTAATTATTTTATGTTTGTTTCTCACTACCCAAATCAATAATCAAATATTAAGCTAAATTCCCCATGATGAGGCTGGTTTGCACATAACAGTAACTGGTGATTGACCTCTCTGTTGTTACCTCCACCCTGTCTTTATCTTCCTGTTTGCTCCCCATCCCACTGCAGGAGCTGTAAGCAAGTGGCTGCCCTGGGTCCTTGACTACCAGTTGAGGACAACCCTCCACACTAC
This sequence comes from Ceyx melanurus, assembly GCA_024611195.1. NCBI lineage: Eukaryota > Metazoa > Chordata > Aves > Coraciiformes > Alcedinidae > Ceyx > Ceyx melanurus. The sequence continues at coordinate 7,230 of JANHGL010023202.1, read as the reverse complement.
TATAAATAAGCTGTAAATAACCCAGATTCTCTGTCAAAGGCTTTGGTGGTGCAAGGTTAGCAATATTGAAAAAAAACCCCAGCAGCTCCCCAGCAACGTCACCCTCTCCAAATATTGTATTTTGAGTATCACGTAATTTTTCATCAGAGCCTTCTGGGAGGCCAGACCTCAGGAATTAAAGCTCAGGATTTAGGCAAATATTTAATTATTTACTCTACCTCACAAAGGGAGATCCCCTCACAAAGGGGCTATGTCCTCAAAAAACAAGAAACCCAAGCTGGGAATAGCCATGAAGCAGAGAGAAAAATGGAGCCATAAAGCAGAGAGAAAAATGGTTCTTGAAGGTTAAAACCAGACTATTTCTCAAGAAATATGAATAACAGTGAAACTGAAATTTTATCAAACTCAGTAGAAAAACACTCTGATTTTGAACTTTTCAGTAATAAATGCAACACCCCTCTAAGCAGAAAGACTTCCTCATTTATACTGACAGTATTGATTTCTACATTATTAAAAAAAAATAGGGCAGAAGCTGGCTTATTAAATCTTAGGTTTTCTCCATGAATTTGATTTATCCTTGGTGAATTAAAGTTAAAGAGCATCCTACTCATACAGCTCTGTAAATTTTATCTGAATTATAAGTAGATACAGGTATTCATGTGAATTTTCTTTCTTTCTTGCAGCTGAGAGAATTAATCTTAGTGTTGCTGAGCATTTCTCATATATCTTAATCCTTTCGTCTCAATGCTATTTTCTCTGCAGTGATATTTAGGATATCTAGAGTGACAGCATCCAGTGTGAAATACCTTTCAAAAGTACCTGACCTTTTTCTGAAGTTTTTTTCAACTGACTGGTAGTCCAGAGAGATGTCTTCATCAGATAAGCCTCTGAAGCAACTGCTCGTTATAAAAAGCAATATTCCTGAGACCTCCAGCCCACAGAATCCCTAATCTTACAGCTGGAATGGGTTCAGTGATAATTTAAGTTGCCTTTTGTTTATATCTGCATCTGAGAATTGCATCTATGAATTATCTTTTTTTTTTAACTCCTTAGTGACATAAATTTTATAATCTCTTTAGAGGAGCCATCTAATGTTTCATTTTTCCTAATGTTCAAAATATTTTCCTAATAGCTGGCTGCACCTCACTGGTACAGGCTCCCAGCAATGGTAGGTGCTGATAAACTGTACACCTGGTAGGATCCTGGGCTTGGAAACAGGGGGGGGGAAAAAAGACTCTTTAGATATAAAATAAAGGGACTTTTCAAGAAGTGAAGAGCTCAGGGCACAACTGTCAATGGAACTACAACATCATTAAATAAATAAACAACGAGCCAAGGATGCAATAACTAAAAAAGTGCCACCTACAGAGAAAGAGCCAGGCTCAGATATGCGACTTGCAGAGAAAGGTGGAAGTGTATAAAAGTAGCAAACTGAGCAAATAAGGCTCCTCCAATCTGACAGCAGTGCTAAATCATTAGAGAAAAAGGGAAAAAATAAGATAGTTCAGGATTTTGTTTTCAATTAAGCTGTTTCATAACACGCTGAGAAAGCGTGCAACACCAGTTTGCAAATCAATAGTTAGTAGCCACAGGCTTTCAAAGGAGGTGACAGCCAGCAGGTCTCTGCTCAGTAGTTACTCACCTTGCCCAGCTGTACAGCAAATCAATCCAGTCAGTGATGAAACAGCCAGCGGGGGAAGTGGCAAAGTGAAAAGAATTGGTTTCTTATAACCACATGTACCATTTGCCTTTTAGTTTTTTCCAGACAATTGAAAAAATACACTTGGAAATGAACTGGTTAGGACAAAAGAGCACACACTGACAGAGCATTTGGCACAGATTGGCCAAGATCCCTGATTTTCTTTAAAGGCAAAAAATACCTCCTTTTTTTTTATATATTTTCAAACTGCAATATTTCTGTTGTACAACCAGCCTGACCCTAAAAGCTTTGCTGGTTTCCTGATGGGATCCCAGCCTTGTTCACTCACTGTGCAGCTTCTTTCCCGATTGGACGTACAATTTAAACATGCTTGCACTTTACAAGCCTCAAGCACAAAAAGATGCCCAATAGCAGACCCCACCTCCCTACAGTTAGTGCTTCTCTGATATCAGGATGCCCTGATGGAACATCCTCAAGAAGAGCCACCATGTCTTGGAAGGGATCTGTAAAGAAATAGGTGACACAATTCAGAGGCAGAAGGTGATGATGGACAAGTTTGGTCTACCTACTGTTTACAATAAAAGACCACAGACATACCCTTGCTGGATATGGGAGATGAGTGCTCCAGCTTGGTTTTCCATCTTCTGCAGATTACAGTTTACAAAGTGAATCTGCAGTACTGCAGAGTTACCCCAAGCCACAAATATGCACAAGAGTTACCTGAGCACATAGATTTTGCTTCCTGTTTTGCATGCCCGGGAGCTGTGATTAACTATAAAGCTGCCAATTAAAGCAGATTTACAGCCTTTGCAAGCCTGTAGTGTGGAATTTGATGTCAGTGAAGTTTCAAAAAGCCAGGCTTCCTTCTCCACTATATTAAGATCCACTGCCTACCACTGAAAATCTCTGCATGGCAGTGCTTCATATTCTAACAGAAATGTAGATGCTTTGAACTGTCAGAAATCACCTTAGTGGAAATTTAGGATTATTTTTATTCATGGAAAGTAAAAAAAAAAATCCCTCAGAGTTACCTGGGAACAACACTGGGAACAACTACTCAAAGGTATTTCCTGAAATTAAAGCTTAACTAAGCTTTAAATTTGCTTAACCAAGTGAAAAAAAACCTCAGGGCTGGGATGGAACAGGAAGTGAGGCATGTTTTGGACAGTTCAGTGAAGATATCTGTCTGCATAGCAGCAGAAAGAAATACATATATGTGAAAAGTTAGGGTACATCCAAGCCATGTGTAGAACAGCACCAAGATACAGCTTCACTTGCCATCTCTGCTGCTCTCAGTTTCTGTTTCAGTAAAGACAGAAGCAAAAGACAAATGAGAAATAAGCATTGGTCAAGCATCTGTGAGATCTCCACTGCAGAAAAGATTAGATTACTTAGATCACTCAGGGGAAAAAACAGCAAGTGAGAGGAGGGAAGAGCTAACATTCTGTGATTCTGTGATTCTGTAAGTAAAGAAGAGAATGAGAAACGTAAATGTAAGACTGAAAGATATTTTGTGCACAACTGTTGGAACAACAGAATGAATCAAAAGTGAAATAAAAGTCAAGGAACACACTGTATGCCCAGTATTCAGACTGGTGTTCAGCTGTCTAACACCCAGAGTCCAGTCTAGATGACCTTGGCTCAGCTTTAGTGAGAAAATAGCTGTTGAGCTGTGATAAACTGCATGAACTAAGGCATAAAACATAAGGAAATGTAAACCTCAGAAAGAAGAATAACTGTTGAGGTAAATATTGATGGAAAAAGATATAACCCTGCCCACCTTCATAAACCAAAGAAGGTAAATCATTAGGAAGAAACACCAGTTTATCCTGAGAAGCGACGGAGACTAGAATTTTCTATCTGAATGATATCTCCTTGGCATATGAATACTTAACACAGAAATCAGCCCCAGCTATCATCTGTGTGCACAAACCAATAAATAATTGCATTTATTCTGCTTGCAAAGTCACTTTGCACACGGTAGAATACTCCAAAACAAAGGGGATAGGAAAGTGTTAGACGGAAAAAAAAATGTTCAATATAACACGTAACAGAGGACTGCTGATGCCACGAGCTGAGCAAGATTCAAGTGAGCATGTCTGAGGATGTTCTTTTTGCTGCATAGGCACATGAAAGAGGCTTTGAAAACAAGCCATAAAACCCACATGTCATAAAGGCAAAAGCCTGTTCTCTTCAGGAATTATTAAGCTGAAAGTTAGTAATCAGTAGGAAAAAAAAAAAGAGTATTTCTTCCCTTTTTGCTGGAAGATCTACTGCTGGGCACTTTTTGCTATGTGAAGCAGCATAGTCCGTTGACAATAACTCTTGACAATGTTGCCACCATATATCTAACATAAGCTCTCCTCTCCCACCTAGGTTTTTCTTTCTAGTATGAAGAAATAGGTAATTACACATCTAATGCACAGCAACTTCTGCCTTCTTTGTGAATGCCTGCAAGGAAGTATTAACTCTGTCATATTTCAAAGACAAATTTAAATCATTACCAATTACTGTCAAATAAAACCCAGCTACGATGTCAGCTTCTCTAGAAAGTTTTGATGCAAAGGGGTCTTCCTTCTGGAGATAGTGTGGGAGGAATTCTTCCTGCGAGGAAGTGTTGTGATCTGATGCCATCCCACTCATGACAAGTTGAGTGTCTGAAAAACAAAAGAGCAGAGTTTGCAAGAGATCACAATTGCCACCAGAAAGTGCAAAGATATTTTTGTTCATAAACAAGATGCATCCTCCTGTCTTCATTTCTGCTCTGCCACCTCACAGGGCATTTCAGGATCCAGTTCAAAACAGCATAAAGCATCCTTCCCTCATTTACTTCTTGGCTTACTTTATCCAAGAATGCCATTATTCATATGGCACTCACCACAGTAATCCATCTGAGCAGTGCCTAGGTGCCAGTGTGTTGTGGCATTCAAGCAAGGGCCTCTGAAATGCCTTCCCTGAATATGTGAAGAAGCTTCATGTTTCCACCTTTGTATAAGACCCAAGACTGAGAATACAGACAAATCTAGTAGGGCTTTTTTTTTTTTCAATCTGAATAGCTTTGTTGCTGCCTTTATCTGTACACACTGTTCTTGTAATTCCATGAAACTGGGAAAGATGGTCCCAGCATTTTCCAATAACCAATAACTAACCAATAACTGCCACAGGTCTTGATCCACCTGATCTGTGAAAAGATTCTGATGTTTTTCTGTCCCCCAGCTTACATAGTCCCGCAACTCTTCCATTGCTGCAGCAACATTTGAACCATGTGGGTGGTTGAAATGATGCACATGCAAAACCACATCTAGGACCTCTCAGCAGTTTGGGATTTATATAATAAGTGTCAAAGTGTTTAAGGTTGTGTTCTTAAATCACACTAAAATCTCCCACTCAGGTCAATATTAGGTGTCTCACAAGAATAATATTGTCCAACCTACAAGCAAAAAAAAAAAAAAAAGTAGATTTAAAGAGTAAATTTCAACTTCTGTATATGTTAAGCACAGCCAGAAGCCCAGTCACTGGGAATTTTAACCTGCCTTAGAAGCAAAGGTGCAGGTTTCCCAAGGAACTCGCAGCCATGAGGCTGGATGAAGTCCACTCTGATCAAACTGGACAAGCCATAATCTTGGTCAGCATCTACTGCATAAACATTGGGTAAAAAAAAAAATATGGGAAGGGATGACTCAGTACCCATTTTTCTCCAGTTTGATGGTGACTGCCAAAACCCATTTCTATGACACATCCTTAGCCAAGTATTTCCCAACAGTCTAACTAGCTGGTGTATTTAGGAATGGAAATTACAGTGGCCAGAAAACTCATCTCAAAACAACTGCAGAGCACCTGCTAATGAAGTAGATAAGATTTCCTTAAGAAAGAACATCTTCATTTAATCTGTTTGGGGCTAAAGTCTGAAGACACAAGCTATGGAGTGGGAATCTTTTGTCCCCAGCAGACTTCTTTAACCACTAGGCTCCTGGTTATTCTAGGGTAGATTTTCTCACACCTGTTAAAAAGGTGTGAAATCATCACTTTGAATTCACTGTTAGAAACTGAAACCAACATTACCTCCACTTGAGTTGCACGCTGTGTTTCATCACATCAGACTGCTGCTTTTGTGCTAATAATGACAGATATCAGTAGAATTGCAATGTCTCCTATTTCTTCTATGAGAGAGAATCAGAGAGCTTTTGGAAAACCAACCTTTTGGATGTTTACACTAGGACACAGAATATGCCTACCTATCATGGAAGATCTGCCCAACCAACTTAATTGAACATCACAGAGCAACACTAGAAGGGATAGGTAAGGGCAGAGCTACACTCAGAGGTGTGTGGTCCCCAACTCAGGCTAAACATTCTGCTGAGAGGTGAAACCTAAATTTTCCATTAAAGCCCTGATTAGGCACTTGTATTTCCTTCTAGTCTTAAAAAAGACAGTAAGATTTATTACTGAGATTTGAAACAGTGGAATAACTATTAAAAAAATACACTCACAAGGGGGTATATGAGTGTCTGTAGCTACTTTTACATTAGGAAGCAGCACAGATCTACAACAGTTAATCTGTAGAGCAAAAGAGTTGCTGCTGAGGATCTTCATTTTTCCAAGGCTGTGCATTCTGATCACAAGCACTCTAGAACAACAACAACAACATAAAAAAAACCCAAACAAAAAAAAAACAAAAAAACAACCCCACAGAAACAACAGGCAAATATATGAAAATAACAAAAAAAAAAACCCTCTTTGATTCAAATTAATAGATTAAAATCCAAGCTTTCAAAAGATGTTTTGCAACACGAGTGCTTCATCTAACATGGTAAGAATTCTTGGACAATCACTGGAAAATGAGCAAGATATCAGGGATTGGTCTCTTCTTGCTCCCTCTCACAAGACAAAAGAATTCCACTTTGCAGGAGGTCTCCGGTGACCATAGAGTGGGAAGAGAGCATTGCACCACAGCCTAACATTTAGTTCATCTGCAGATCATCTTTCCCACACATCCCGTGCTGAAAGGCCCCCAGTGCCAGTGAAAACAGATTTAAAGCCATAGCAAAAGAAGCCATTCTGCTGCTTCCTATTAGAAATGGACTCATGCTTATTCCTTTGTTGCAGAACATTCATATTTAATTAATACAAGCAATTTTACTTTTAAATAATATATTCTTTAAAATGGAATTATTCCTCTATAGCCAACCTCAGGAGAACCAAAATCCTGACTCAGACACAATAAAACATCAATATCATGCCTCAAAACTTCTGAGAGTGAAAAGTAATCTGAGGATTTTTGTTTGGCTTAATCAATGCAGCTTTGCCAGCCAAACATCAGTTTTGCTCCTCACTCTCTCCTCATCTCCTTCTGGGGTATTTCACAATGTCCTTTGTGGCCTTCCTCCTATAGGAAAGGAACGGGACAGACTGGAAGCTGGGCAGGGAGAAATGTAATGAAATTTAACAAGAGCAAGTGTAAGGTGCTGCATCTAGGGAAGAACAACCCCATGGATCAGTACAGGCTGGGGACTGATCTATTGGAGAGCAGCTCTGGAGAAAGAGACCTGGGGGTCCTGGTGGACAGGGGG
>JANHGL010023201.1:16935-41025 GCA_024611195.1 Ceyx melanurus | reverse complement strand
TTCGTGTTTGAAGGCGTGCCAGTTTGCTTGCCTTTAAATGATCATATTAATTGGTAGTTACAGAGTTTTTATTAGTTTAATTCATTTAATGAGGTTTTTTTATTTTATTATATAAAAATACACATCTATTAAGGAATTCTGTGAGGGTTACTCCACAGTCCTGCCAGGGGAGTGTGGCTAGTGCTGACAATTGAAATAGCTGAAGCTGCATGGCCCTGAGCTGCAGGATGGAGGCAGAGTCAGTGGCATCTCCTGGCAGAGAAGTTCATGTGATTCCTGTTCAGTGCCAGCTCAGGTGGAAAGGAACCCAGTGCTTCCAACACCTGCTAAAAGCTGGAGGCCTGGGGCTTGGCCAGGTTCCCAGCAGGATCCTCTTGGAATTTTGATACTGCCATCAGAAAGTGGAAGGAAGGGAGAAATTCTCCATCACAGACATGACACAGATATAGGTCTTTTCCTGTGCTTGATAGACAAAGCACTGATTGATAAGGCAGAAACTTATAAATAAAGCAGTGCAAGGCTCTTACAGTGATCACTTACTGATGGTTGTGTTCAAGGGCAGGAAAAATGAATAATATATATATATATAGACACATATATATGTATGTTAGGAGAAGAGTAAGATTCTCTGCAGTGATTTTCCTGCACAAAAGCAGCAGTAAAGAAGGGAAAGGTATTGACAAGAAAGGAAATGAAACTGAATTCAAAGTGTCAATATTTCATTTCAGTCATTAAATAAGAGCATTCTTGTCCCTCATCCATTCTGGGGGGAGGGAGAGCGTGGTTCACTGCAGTGCCATCAATTAGAGACAGCCAAGTTAGTGCCTGGTTTCATGGAGCTGGAGCCTGTTCCATCAGCCACACAGCCTGCCCTCTGCAAGCTGTCAGCCACATCCTGAACCAGAGCAGACCAAAACACCAGCTTTTGTTCTGCTTAGATTTTCATCTTGGTCGTGCTCACAGTTGACACTGCTGCTCCATCAACATCCAGTGGTGAAAGATGCAGTGTGGAGGCCAAAATGACTGACATAGGAGGAGGCAGAAACTCATTAATGCCATAAACATCAATTCCTTTGGCTGTGTGTACTACAAGTGTGAAGGTGCCTTTCCACATCACAGTCACATATTCCAGTTCAAATTGGGATGAGGTGATGAGAATATGGGTCACACCCTGCCCACAGTTTGCATTTTTTCAGGTGTTTTGTTTTCAGGATTGTGGAGGATCTTATTTTGTTTACCCACGGGCAGAATAGAGACACTGGGATTAGAAATACTCAGAGATTGGTTTACAGATGTTCTGGTATAATCCATAGGGACTGCAAGGAAACAATTGAAAAGCAAGATTGTTTCTGTTACAATCATACAGATGAGGTTGATCTTTGTAATCCCCAAACTGGATTACTTGGATGGCAGCAAATGCCTGTCTTCTTTTTTCCCCTATCTTCTGCAATATGTTAACATCCATCACTTCAGTTCCTGGAAAACCTTTCCAGCTCTGAAATTCTGTTGTGTAAATTAATAGCACAGTTCGCTGGGGAAAAAAAATATTCAAAATGTATTTTAACATGATATAGCAGCAGACAACTTGTAAGGTAACATATTTTCTTCTAGCAAATATGTGTCAAATTAGCTGAACAAGTTTTAACAAGTGTGTCCTCATTCCTTCAGGAGCTACGAATGGAGTTGCAAGATTCTCAAAGCAAATGAGACACCCAGGTCCCCTTAAAACCAGAAATAGGTAATAAAAGTTAGTCAAGGTTTGAATGAACTTGAAAATCCCATCTGGTTCTTAAAGAAAAAGAAAACAGTTGCTGCATGTTGTGTGCTTACCCAACTGCTTTGTCTTGTGAGTTTTCTCTCAAGAACAGACATCAGTTGTTTCAGGTGGTCATGTGAGAATCCAACCTTTTGTTCTAAAATGCACTTCATCTTTGATGGAAAAAGATGTTTGTCACAGTGCTACTCAACAGCTTAACCCTTTCAAATCAGCATAATTAAAGGGATGGGAAGCATACAGCTCAGCTGCATGGGTTGGCTGTTGAGCCAGTGTTTACCTGGATGCAGAATGTTGTTTTCCTTTCCTTATCATCATGGGAGAGTTAAATGACTGGAGATGAAACAGAGAAACCAGAAAACTTCACAGTGCTGCTGTGAGCAGCAACATCAGTCTGGCTGTGGCTGACTGTGGGGCTAGGCACCTCCAGCAGGGGAGGGGGAGCAGTGTTTGGGGACAGTTTGCTGTGTGACCTTTCAGTTACTGTGCTAATTGTGCAGCTAACAGCACTCCACTGGGTGATCTGTTCAAGGAAGGATGCTAACAGCATTAGGGATTCAGGGAATGCCTGCAGGGCAGAGGCCTCCTTGACCTGAGGTGCTGCATTTACACAGAGCTGTGGCTGACCATGCTAGGAATTAGAGAAGAACAAAAAGAGCTTTATCTGTTTGCTGACAATGCCTTCATAAGGGACACAAATACATACAGAAAGTTTTCCATTCTCTTTTGGAAGTACAAACTGCTCCATGCATGTACAGGTGGAGTTGTAGAGAAGTTTGAGTTGCCCCTTCACTGAGAATCACACCCCTGGGGTGTGATTTCCTATCTCAGATTGACTGGAGATTCTCACCTGGGTGACAGTGACATTTAAAAAATAGTTCAGAGTGACACATCCAGTCATTCATTGCACATTTTGGGGTCTCCTCCTTGCAGGGATAAGTACTAGATTCCCTATTAAAAACATGGATGGAGAAAATGGAACACAGTATTACAGTGTTGTCAGTTTTTACAAGTTAAAATAATAGTATTTCTCTTATTCTTTCTTTTCTGATCAGAGCGGAAGAATGATCAGATGTGATGAACCTTGACTTCTGTCTGAATAAAACAAAGATTACAGAATATTTGCAAGGACCAAGAAAAAGTAATTGCTTCTCATGTCACTATATTCTGAAGGATAAAAAGGTAGGACACTGATTTTAAAATTAGCAAAGCTTCCTAGAGTCTGTATCCTGAAGTTCAGATATTCATTTACTGTTGTTAGTCAAGATCACGTTCAATTCCAATATTTTTACTGTGGAGTTATACAACCTCTCATGGCAGCATTACCTGCCAATTTAATGAGGATACTTTTCATTTCTCACCCATAATGATACAGGAAAACAGTGAATTGATGTTCCTAGGAAAGACATCTCTGAACTGCACTTTATTCATCTGTTTCGACTGACAGTGATTAATAATCATCCCACACAGGGGAAACTTCATCCAGACAATCTTCTCCGTGATCACTCATGAGAGTATCATGTGAGACTGTAAAACACTAAGGTCATGATGAATTATATACTCTGTTTTTCTCTTATCCCCAGGACCTGTCACTGTACTGTAAAAAAAAAACAACCCAAAAGTTTGATGGGTTTGAAATGAATCATTGTGGAAAAACATGTTGACACTTATTTGCTTTATTGGTATCACTGAGATGTCTCCACACTTGGATTCTGTGCCTGTTGCACAAGCTGGACTCAGACAACTAGGGCTATTGTTACACCTTAGATTTTGTCTTTAAAAAAAAAATAGTTTCCCCTTTTATCTATCTTCTAAACAGTTAACTGCTCTGAGGAGCATTTCATCAGGTTATATTTATATTCATCACACATAAACCATATGCTGGAGCAAAACTGAATATAGAGGAAAATAACAAATTAACTGTTGGGTTCAAACACTTTACAAAATCTGACTGTGAATAAATGACAACAGTAAACTTAATGGTTTCTTTTTTACCAAAAGAAAATTATCCTCCTATTAGAAACAAATCACTGTAATTGGCCAGTCAGATTGGAGAGTAAGCTGCTCATTTATTATTTCTAATAAAATACATAGAAATTTAGAATGTTTTTTCACATTTCTTCTGTTCTCACAATGTGCTCATAAAGCATACAAATCATTAACTCAAATGTATTTTCTTCAGGATAGGAAGAATTTGCTTTATACCTTGTTTTGGGAATAGTGATTTAGAAAAAAAACCATTGATACAAATTAATCTTTGTATATCACCTCCTCTGAAATAGATAATGTAGAATAACTTATCAGACGTGAGGTATATCCACATTTTAGATCTTGATAACAAAATGAAGACCTTATTGTTGTAGTGTAAGTTATCAAAAGCAGAACTGCCCATTCTAGTTTCATGAGCACTGGCAGGAATTCCTGTCTTTCAGTAATGTGTGGGGATTTTTAATAGAAAAATTAATGTTTCATTGGATTTATGCATATAGAAAATGAAATACATGTGGTTTAAAAAGTGTAATTACACCGAATGAACATTTTAGAAGAAATTGATCTGTGACCCCCTTAAATCTTTAAACATGTGATCTAATGGTGTTTTATAAAATCACATTTGTCTTTCAAACTACTACCTTAGATTATATATCAGGTAAACAAGATAAAAATGTACTACATTCCAGTAACCTCAAAACTCTCTATCAGTATTCTAATGAATTTGTTGTCAGAGGCACAATTTTAAGTATATGCATAATTATCAGTGATAATTATGTCTTGATAATTGTGTCTTTGGACATCCCTCCCTAACATTTGATATGGGTTTGTACATCTTGCTTCATGATTCTCCTTTGAATGTTCAAGCAGAAACCTGCAGAGCTGTTGGTATTTCTGAGCTCACTTTACAGAGCTTTGAGATGCAGAATTTCTCACAAGTGAAAAACCCATGTGCCTTACAGTGATGTTTCAGTGCTTTTTGGCAAGGTGGACTTCTGCTTTATTCCTTGGTTGGGTTATACATGAGGCATACCATGGAAATGCCAAATTTCTGCAGAAAAGATTGATGTAATATAGAATCATAGAGTCCTTTAGCTTCTAAAAGACCTTTAAGATCATTGAGTCCTTTAGCCCAGCATTGCCAAGTCCCATATGCTAAACAGAATATGAAATGGCATCAAATTGCTTCTTTGAACACACAGAAAATTAATAAATTTAAATAAATAATTGCAGTTATTTCATTTCCTTTTGATCTTACTGGAGCCTCCCTTTACCTACATGGTTTTTTTCTCTGGAAATCTCATTTGAAGGCTTCTGACTGGCAGTGTTTCTGAGGGGTGTTGTGATACTCCACATGAGGACAGCTTGGTGCAGAAAAACAGCCTTTTGTTCTTGCTTGGTATTGTTTTCTGCTGGAGCATCAAGGAGCTTTGGCTCCCTGCCTTGAAACACTCCTGAGAGTGGAGCTGCTGATCACTTCAACAGGTTTCCTCTCACTGCTCTTGGCCTCACATGAGTAAGTCAAAGGAGGGAAAGCGTTTACAAAGAGAATGCATTAGCAACTGACACCTTTAATCAGCACTTATGGAAATGGAGAATGTAATTTTAATTGCTTCTGCTGATCACTGGCACTGAATGAGAGAAGAAGGTCTACCAGGCAGAGGGGGCAGTCCCAGCCTGCACAGCAGCAAGAGGCACTCATGCTGTTGGTAGGAAGCCTTGTGAAACTCTGCAGAAGCATCTCAGATGTACACAAGCGAGCTGAGGAAATGTGAAACTTGGGCTGTTGGAGCAAATTAGATGTCAAATGTTATGAAGGTAATGTGGGCAGACAGCTGGAGAATGGCCTCTGAATGCAGGTGACATGAGAACTGATCTGGAGTTGCAGGGGGGCTCTCAGAGGATGATTTCTTTTTGCCTGGAGAGCACAAAACCCCGGCTCCAAATGTCAGCACCTGTCTCCCAGCGAGTGCTGATGCTTCAGCAGGACTCAGTCCTCATCATCCAGGTCCATTAATCACATTTCAGCAGGCCAGTTTCCTATGGCCAATCTCCACTTCTTCCAGGGATTCCAGACAGATTTAATTTTTCCCCTGAATGCATTAACCTGAAGGAGCAGCCTACTTAATTAAAACAGATATTGTTTCACTTTCTTTAAGTATGCAAATGTCTCTATTAGACTAGGTGTCATGTGCTGTACTTTCCTCCTTAATTAATCTCAACCTCAGCTTAATTTGGCTCCATGGGAATAAAGCTCTTTGACTTCCTTTTGGTGACTTACCTCATCAGCTGCAACAGGCTTGGTTTTGTGAGTAATCTCTTTTACTGTGTGAAGAGATAACCTGTATATAACTACATTTGTTTTGTGTAAATGTCCAAGAGAGCAACCTCTGCATAGACATGGAGGTTGCTTTGGCTTTCTGTTCACCACTGGGGGTTACAGGGAAGCTGGGGAGACTGGTCCCTCAGCAGAGTTCCAGCAGCATTGCAGGGCTCACTGCTGTTCATAGGTCTGGGCCAGCTGAGGGCTGGAGGTTTGCTCCTTTTACCTGAACTTACTCCCACCTAACTCAGGGTGGGAGCTGAGCTCTCATTTTCTAGATTTTTGGAAATCTCCTTGATGTGTAGGAATTGTAGAATAGGATTCCCAAGGGGAAAATGGTAAATCCAAAAGGTTTTGTTGAAACTTTGCTGTTACTGAGGTAATATTTCTCTGCTGTCTTTGCTGAGCTCTGGAGCAAGGAGCAGGTTGCACTGGTGGCCAAGTGACCGTGTGCTTTCACCTATTGCAAAGTGCTTCTGAAGGCCCTTGCTGCTGGTTTGTGCTCTTCTCCAGGCACTGCAGGGGTGCTGAGCTGGCTGAATCACAGAAGCTGGCTGTAACCAGCACATGCCATATGTTGCAGGCCCTGGGAAGTACTAGCTTATCTCTTCCAGGCACAGCCAGCACGTTGCTGTCTCTGCTCTGAGCATGATCTTCTGCACAGCTTTTTTTTGCTCTGCAGGATAAATGGATTGGCTGAGGTGTTATGAGTCTTGATGTTTCCATATGTTTTCCCCAAAAGCCATTGCTCCTGTATTGTCCGTGCCCCTGGGATCTGGGACGAGGACAGGAGCACAGCTCCTCTAGCTCTTGCTCTGCTTGGTTCTCTTCCAGACTCAGGGTGGATTTTTTTTAGTTTCCCATGGATTTGAGTGTCTGTTTGGTCTGTGTCTGATGCACCTTGACTGTGCAGCTGGTGCTGTTCTGACCACAGCTCATTGTCCTTGCTTTGGTGTGTGGTGGTGGGATGCAATGTAGGAGATGCTTTGGCTTGATCCATCAGCTGGTGTATTTTATAGGGCTGCCTTTTAACTCATCTTCTCCACACCCAGGCATCTCTCTATTTCTGGTCTTTCTGTTCTCTTTGCTGTGCTCCTGCAGCTAATCTGAGAGCTGGAAAACTCCTTACCCCTTAGAACCTTTCAACGTGTCATCAGTGGACTGAAGGCAGAATCTATTCTGTGCATTGACAAGACCAAGAAGTTATTTCTCCCCTTTGTGTAGCATTAAGGTTTCAAATATGTCACACACAGGAGAGCTAAGGAGGTGACACTGAACTGTCCATTGCAGTAGCTCTTCTGTCACATGAGGGTTCTGGACAAATATACTGCTGGCTGCTAACTGTGTACTTACATAGAGCACTGGATGCATAATAAGGACTTAGTTTAGATGATAGTGGGGAATATTTCCATTGAGTAAAGTCTTCAGTGGCAGTTGGGAGTAATTGGATGGCAAGGCCAGATTCTGATGCTGTTGACATGAAGCTATCTGGAAGAGGTGGTGTAAGCTGTTTTGGAGCTGAGTGAATAGACAGATTTCTAGACCACATTTCCTGCTTCACGTCCACAGAAGAATCCTGGTGGTGTCAATATTATTCACATGAAGATTTGTTTGTAAAGCTTTTAGAAAACAGACTTAATTAAATATCTAACAATGAGTCACAACTTCAGATTGAAATAAATTGCTTCAATATCTTCCTGAAGCGACAAGAAATTTATATCAATAAACAGAACTAGTTTACTTTGACCTTATTTTCTTTTTTAATGTAATTTTGTTGAAATTCCAATTAAATCTAAAGCCACATAGTTTGACAGCCTACTTTATTGGTATCCAATTTGTGTAAATACAGTCACTCTGTATTGTCAATTTGACAGAGATCAGTCCTGTGCAGACAGTAATTTGGTAAGTTTAATATTAATTTGAAATACAGATCAATAACCTACTAATAATGGATTTGGGTTTTTTTTTTTGTATTTGACCTGCTTATTCATGTCTCCCTGAGAATTACTGTGTTTACTGAACTGCTAATTAATCCAGCAGGACTTTAGCTTTGTGCAGTTGTTGGCTCTGACCTTCCCATGAACTTCTCAGCTGGTTTTCCCAAAGGAATGTTCTGTTTGGTGTGACATTACACCCTGGATGAGAGTTGTCTTCATGGCATCTGCCTGCTTTTTTGGGACAGTATGATGCTACAGTTACACACAAGTGATGCATTTTTGTGTGACTGTGGAGTTTTCTCATTACAGAGATGAAAATGTTTGGAGTGTGAGGTTTCCATAGCCTTTCCTCACTGCATCAGAAACTCCCTGAGAGCACAGATCACAGCTCAACATCATTAACCTCTTTAGATCTTCGTCTCAGTAACCATCACATGTGCAGAGCCTACTGAGTGGTAGAGAACATAACCATCACCTGAGAGCTACCCCTGGCTTAGAGAGCTCAGAGTTACTGAGTTCCCTGTCATTGCCATCTTCCTAAACTGCACAGGAGCATCTGGCACTGGACAGATCCTGCACTGGGGAACAGCTCATGCTGACAGCCCTTTGGGGCACAAAACCTGCTTGACTGCATCCCTGCTGTATGTTCCATCACCCTAAGGATGGAAGCTCTTTCTCAGTAGCAGCAGGTAAATCAAGTTCTCCACACTCTCAGCATGGAAGTTATTCTACAGAAACTGATAGCAAATTCTTTCCACTTTACATAGATTAATAGGGTCGTTTCATTTTACAAAACACAAATCCTTTGAACTGTGGAAAATTCAAAAGCCTTGTTTCAGAAGGAGATTTCAGCCTACCAGGATAAATCACTTCCAGTTCAACAAACTTCCCAAGAGCTGCCAAAGTCATGTATTAATTTCTTTTGCTGTTAATTGAAATGTGAAAATATTCCACCCTATAATTCTCTGGTTATATTTTGTATGTATTTTTGGTTTGGTTTGGGTTTTTTTCAGTAAAGAATATTACTGATCCATTTAGTTCTTTAGGTTAAATGTTATATTGTGGTCAGTAACTACCTGTGTATTCTTTTAGGAACTGTGGAAGTGTGAAGTTTTGTGTGGACCTGGGGGAAAACAGCCATGTCCTTTGAAAGAGCCTCATCCTTCTGTCCAGCTGCAAGGAGGAAGGTGGGTGTGAGGTGAGAGAACAAACCAAACCTCAGGTTTATTTAAGGTATTTGTGTTCCTACAAGAAAACTATAAAAGCCTTTTCCTCTGGAAGCCTTTTACTAAGTTTTATGTGGAGCATTCACCTTCCAACCCTTGACTTCTCGTTTAAAGCTGTTGGATACTCTGTACTTGTCATCATTTGTAGGCATTGGAGGATTCTTATCTCCAGGCCATTGCTGCTTGGCAGATAATCTAGATGAAACACTTGTCCTACACAACTGCAACTGTGTGGTGCAGGTTTATTATTATTAGGCTTGTGTTCTGATGTCAGTCATGGATGGAGATGCCAATTGCAGTGTCTCAGCAAACAGTGCACGTGAAATGCAAGATGCTGAGTATTAGACAAGTGTTTTGAGATAAGGCTCTCAAAGCCACTTAATTCACAGGTTGTCCTTTTCTTGCCTGTAGTATCTGTGGAGAGAGTCTCCTCTCTTAGCAATCCTCTCAAAAGGGGGCAACTGTCACAAAGGAGACCAAAGAGGTGAAGGGAGGAAAGTAAACCTGATAAAAAAACAAAAGAAGAACTTAGAAACATCATTGTTGTGCTTCTGTGGGTAATGAAAGTGTGTTTGGATGTAGTTTTCAGTGCAGTCATTCTCCTGTTGCTGGCTGTGTAAATTATCTATATACCTATACACCAAAACCTCTGCAAAAGAGCTAGGACTAAAAATGATGTTATATTGCCCTGCATATTATAAGCATACTAAAAGGTATCCATTTTTCAGGTGCAGCTGATGCTTATGAAATATAATACATAGTAGCATTTAGCATTCCTTGTGAATATTAAAATTAAATAGATATCTTTTTTATGTAATTCTGCCTTTATTTTTAAACTATGCTTTCCCAATGAAGAAAAAAGCAAATTAACTCAGTATAAAATAATATAATTTTTTTTTGTGGTGGTAACATTTTCTATCTTCAGGAAATACAAAATTAGAAACAAAACCTTTATAGCCATGAACAAGTGAAAGTTACTTGTATTTATAGCTGTATATAATGGAGTGGGAGGGCCCAAGCAAAGCAGAAGTTTCTTCCATGTTTTATAAGAAGGAAAAAGAAAAATAATAATTGTTAGAAGAAATAAAAGTAAATAACCGATGTTGCAAAGAGCATGAACTTTGGTGAGAGTCTGTGAGCTCTGTCAGTTCCTTAACTGGATAGGATCATCCTATTAGTAGATTTGGGTTTAAAGCATAAATTATAGCAGCCCTGGAAACAAAAGCCAAGGAACTTCCAGACCCATTTATTTTAATCTTCATTGTAAAGGGATTTATACTAATGGAACACAATTACATTAGCCCACAAGATTTTGGAAGAGAACTGATATATAATTCTATATCATTTGTAGTTGTCTAACTAATTAGCAATTATAAATAATTCCCTTTGGATTAATTGCTTAGATAGCATTCAGCATGTAAATCTTTTCACATAACATCTATATTATTCAGACTAAGAATCCTCCTTTGATTTTAGCCTTGGCTGACTTTGAACCTAGGTCACTGAAGCAATGATTACAAATCATCTCTTCCTACCCAACTTTTACTGCAGTCATATGTCATTTATGTAAAGTGTTTGACATGGTTCTGATTTAAAGTTGATCATAATACTAATTATCCTAGGAGGCATGTTTTTTTAAATCAAAATCTTGCTTTCAGGTAAATGAAATTTGGTTTTGCCACTGTAATGTCAGAGATCTTCAGTGCTCTGTGAAGGCACTCCAAGGAAATTCAATCCTATGTAAGATGTATCTAGGCATAAGATTTGTATGCTCTGGTTGACTCTTTATTTGTTTCAGTTTGGATTGTTTAAAATTAGTTTTCATTAAATCCAGGTGTTAATTTTCATATCACAAATCCTTCCAAAGAACAAAGCATTATTTATGCAGCCAGACAGGAGTTCTGACAGAATATACAGGTGACACCCAACCACTCAATGATAGTCCATCTGCTATGTTCTCCAACTGCAGAAAGCTGCTGCCAAGACCCTTCTAGAGAAAAAGGCCAAAAATATGAGGGAAAACCAGGTTAGCAAAGGGCTGGGAAACTGGGAAGTGCTGTTATGTAACTTGTACTGGCTCCAGAGATGAGCTTATAAAGCTGGACCTGTCTTGGCACTGGAGTTGTTGGCTCATCATTGGGAAGCCACAGGCTCTGAGAATGAGATGTGTTGAGGGGTGGACCAAGGGTGCAGGCCCAGCAGTGAGGGTGGTGCAGCCACCCCCAGCCTCACCTCTAGTTTGTGGGTCAACACAACTCTAAATAAATATCCAAGTAGCTCAGTTGCAAGAGCAATGTACAGAAAATTAGCAGCCAGCAGCAGCAGGAGGCCCCAGAGACAAGGGAGCTTCCAAGGTGCTCATTTGCTGCCTTGGTCTCCAGAACCCTGTGTGTGCTGTGCCAACCACATCACCTACAAATCACTTCTGCAGCTCTGGAGTCTTCTTATTCTGCCACCATCAATATTTCATCCTGATCCTGGCAGCACTGCAGTTCCCTGGAGCTCAGCTGTAGGGAAGGGGGAGCAGGTCAGGGAAGTTCTGGAGCTGTGGCAGACTTCAGTCTCCCCTTCTTCTCTGGCTGCACATTTATTTACTGGTTATTGGAGAGAAAGAGCAAATATTGTGGAGGGAAATGAAATTACAGGCATGTGTTTCCCAAGCAAAATGAGTAATAAAATACTGTGGGAAGTGGTGGAGGCAAAAATACCCCCTAACTGCTACACAGATTAACAGTCTGCACGTGGAGTAAAGAAACTCAGTGTTATTTCATCAAGCAGTTGTGTTGAGGAAAATAGATGACCCAATTAAGATGAAAGGGGTAACAGTCTCAGTGAATTGTTATTGTAGAAAATAAAGAATAGTACACTAATGGAACTTAATTTTATCATTATATGTATTTAAATTGCCTTTTATATACAACGATATATTTATTTGCAATAGATCTGGAGACAAACATAAACATGTTGTTCCAGTTTCCAAAGCTTATCATCAGGAAGAAAATAATGTTCATGAAACATTCGATTGCTTTTATAGTTAGGGAAATCTGAAAATGATCTATCATTTCTGTGTTGCAGTTTCTGTTGCCTCCAGCCTAATTCAGCCCTCTAGAGCCTCTGATGCCTTCCAGGCTACAGAGCAAGTCACTGATGAGCTGGGGGTGTCTGTGTCAGGTGCAGGGACAGCTTTTCTCCTTGGTGTGATACATTATGGATGTTTGCAGCTCAGCCAGCACTGCCACTGAAACCCAGGCATCCCCAAAGGGCTCTGGGTCTTCTCCCCCACAGGAAGGCTGGGTTGGTTGGTTGAGCAGTGGATTTCTTGTGTTGTCTCCCCTAGCTGGTGCAGCCAGAGGTCAGTGAGAGCTGCCAGGAGTCCCCTCTGGCCCTGCCTTTCCCCTGGGCAGGTTAATGTCTGGTGGAAGAGGATGAAGCAGGTCTCCTGGTTTGGTGTGGAATGCAGTGGACCTGGGAGGCAGCTGCTCCCAGCTCTGCTGGGAATTCTCCCCCAGGCTTCCAGAGCAGCAGCAGTTTCCCTCTGGTTCTGGGCCATGGCTTCTTGTGCAGAACTGAGCAAAACAGGGCCCTGCAAATCCAACTGCAAACCCCTGCTTGGCAG
The DNA here is from genome assembly GCA_024611195.1 of Ceyx melanurus. Lineage (NCBI taxonomy): Eukaryota > Metazoa > Chordata > Aves > Coraciiformes > Alcedinidae > Ceyx > Ceyx melanurus. The sequence continues at coordinate 28,160 of JANHGL010023201.1, read as the reverse complement.
GAACAGCAATCACTGAGATGCTGCAACTTCACCATAAACTACTTTGCAATTTGCCTTTTCTGTTTGCAAAGCCATTACAAGGCATTTCCAGTTTTATTTAAGTACTTAAGAAAGCACTTTAAAACTTCATTATTTTTTAATTTTTATTAAGAGCATCTTACCCATGTTTCAGAGCATTCTGAAGTTTTGATTTATGAAGAAATCAGTGTGAGGTTGTAATTCCTCTCCTCAAGGAATTATCTAAACTTACCTAAAACACTATGCAGAAATATATATGGGTTTTGTATATATAAAAAGAATGCTGGGTTGAAATAGATTCTCTGTTTTTAAATCTCTTTCCTGTGATTCTATGGAATATATATTGTATACATAGATATTTCTAGATGTTAGCTGGTGCTCTGAAGAGCTTGTGTGAACCAGTGTCAAGCTGTTGGTTCAAGCTGTCCAAGGAAGTGTCCAGCCACTTCTCTCTTTCATTTTTCATGTATTGCAAGTTGTTAATATTTTGGGACACTACACTCAAATTATTTTGCCATTTAGTGTGTGAAAGCAGTGTGCTAAAAATGGAGCTGCCCCTGTGGATTATGTATTGACATGTTGTCTTTTAATTTCAAAGAAGTATTTTTCATAAAAAATTGATTTATTTTCTCTTCTCAAAAGACCTGCTTTCCCCAAAGTCATATTTTTCAGTAACTGCTGACAGTTATTTAATATTTCTAAATATTAGAGACATTTCTGGCCAGGGGGAGTGAGGGATATCAGTCAACCTTTTTTATCTGCATACACACTGCCTTCTTCAATGCAGACATGACATTTCAGAACAAAAGTCGTGTTGACTTATTAAAGATACCATATTTATTCAGGTGACTCCTGATACATGAGGTTTTTGTCACAAATTCTGCTAGTTTGTGTGATTTTCCATATCTCTGCCACACTTGTCTTTCTGGAAAATTAGTGTCGTGTTTGCCCCTGGCACTGAAGTGTCTTCGTCTGTTATTGAGACAGTTTTGAGTTAAATTGAAGTGAATAATTCAGCTGTTTCATGCTTGAATTATTTTAGAACTCCTGGATAAAATATTGTCTAAAGTTGGAGATTGCTCTTCAAAATTCTGCTGAGTTTGGTCTGTAGCCTCTTCTAGCAGGACTTCAATTTAGGGTAGATCTTCATTGTGTCCCCTGCTTCCATTTAACATTCTCTTTGCTGCTTTCCTCACTTAGAGAGGACTTACACTTTTTGAATGATAGACTAATTGAATTATTGTCCCTTTCTCATTTCTTTAACCACATTGGATTTTATTATTATTATTATTGATATTTTTTAACTCTTTTTGTGTAGAGATGACTCCATTTCTTTGCTGGAGATGCTAGATTTGCAGTGATTTGGTGAGTCCTCTTCACTCTGCTTCCACTTTGCCCAACAATTAGTGTAACTTTTCTGTTGGAATTCCTGTGGCTACTGCTTATGCCAGAAAAAGTTCTTAACCACTCTGACAATAATTCCGTTAAGCTAGGACAATATTCTTGTTAGCCTTGCAAAGCTTCTACCAGTAGGCTGAAGAGGTGAAAAATATTCCAGCCATGGCCATGTGTTTTTGAGAGAAGAATAGTTTTCAAACCTATCAGCTGGTGGAACTTTTAAATAAAAACCATTAAAGCAAGCCATCTCTGATGACTGCTACTTCTACATTCATTTAATGGAGCTTTTAGCTGTATCACTGTATTATTGGTTTCCCTTTTTTAAGTACTTAGAATGTATTATTGCTTTAATGCACTTCATGGAACATTGCAAAACACTTACTTAAATTATTTTACTAATGCCAAGCAAAGGTTGCTGCATTATTAAACACCAGAGGGTAGGCAAATTAGTATAAACATGAATTTAAAGCCCATTTTTCAGGTACCTGAATGTTTATATATCATAGCAATAACACAGAAATTTAGAGTAGTGCAACATTACCAGCAGAGTGTATTGTAAACATAGGGTCCAATTTTGGTGTAGCTCAAAGTCATACTGAGTTTCAACTTTATCCTAATTTCTGATACATGATTTCATCCCCAAATGAGCTTAATTAAATATGTAAACTGCAGAAGTAGGACATGCTCTTACACAGCAAAGCATTAGTCAAGTTGATTCTGCTATTTTTGGCCTGCTGTTCAGAACCACTGAAAAACTCTTCAGCATCCTTCTTATGGATGACAGGTTGTCCTGGCTTTCCTCTGATTCTCAGTGTCTTTATCCTCCCACACAAGAAAACTCAACTCTGTGTTCTCCTTAGCTGTGTTTTCTGCAATTCTCATCACCCTTTTGCTCCTCTCCACTTGCTTTTCCATAGCCAGTAGCTTTGTTCCAATCTGGATTTCAAGACACAGCATTTCCAGACAGGATATTCTGGATCTCTACCTAGCATTGTGTTTACCTGAATAAGTACCTCTTGTGTCCTAAATCCAACATCACTCTGGGACATCATAGCCCAGAGAAGTCTTCCCTTGAATCTGGTGTCAAACCTTTGACAAAACTTGTTTGTTTTGTGGTAAAATCTCCCACAACTGCCCTGCTGTACAGATAATTATCCCTCATTTTAACTTTTCACTTAGAAACAAACAACAGCAGGGCAGTGAACTCTAGAATTTATATTTATAATATAAATATATATATATTAATATATAGCCACCTTTTACAAAAACTATCCATAACTTGAGAAGCTTTCTGGAAAAGACTTCAGCAGAAAATAAATGTAGAAATTAAGGGCACAATTTCCCAGGGATTCTTCACACAGAATCCTTAGGGAATGGATCCCAGTATGCTGGGGTGGGTCAGTAGACAAATGTGAATCTTTTGCAGCTAGAGCCTGCAGTCAGAGCTGATGAAAAATAATAAAAAATATGGTTTCTGACAGTATTAGGTCATTAAATTAGGTTTCCAAATAATTAGCCATTATAGTTTCATATATTAATTATAGATGATGTAATAATTACTCTCTAGTCAAGTGGTCACAAGCTTTGTTAGCCCAGGCTGTGCTTCGTGGGAAGTTCAGTGATGCCAAATTTCAGTTAAAATATCATCACAATAAGGCAATCTGTTAGCACTGAGGCAGAGCCCTGTGGCTGCTCCAGGTGACTCAGGGAAGAGGCAGACAAAGGAGTGATGAAGGCACTTTTCCAGGGTGCAGATGGCATTCTGTATGGAACAGACAGGCTGAGGACAGGGCTGGAGCAGGAACAAAGACATCTGCAGAGTAACCCCTGAGAGGGGCTTCCATGGGCAGATGAGGCCAAAGTTTGCAGCAACTTGGAAGAACTCTGCTGGTCTGGCCAGGGGAAAGGGAGAGAAGAGTAAAGCCCACCAGATAAAGGACAAATGAAATGTCACTAACAGAACAGAGGTAGTGTCAGTGGGGAGAAAATGTTCTTCCACCCACACAAGCAGAACACTGGTTTGAAAATCGCTGCATTTTCATCTCACCAAGCAGGCCACAGGCGAATCAAGGCTCTGTTAATCCCTCCTCTGCCACAGCAGGCACTGAAAAACAAAATAAAGTGACAGAAAACAGTCTAGTTTATGTGAAGAGTGATGCTGATGTTGCAGTGTTGGCTTGAAGTCCATCCTTGTCTATTCTTTGTATTAATGCTCTATATACAGATACAATCAAATTACAACTGTGCAGGGCTAGGTGTAAAACCCTCCAGGTAAATTGTGATGAAAAAATGCTTGGTTTTGCTGTTTCCCTCCATTCCTGATTTTAATTTGTTCAATTGCTTAGCTACAGCTAGATGTGAATATTCCTTTTTAATCAGAATTTTTGTGGTATGTTTTAAAAAAAAAGGTGACTCCCGAATGGGTGAGCTGAGGAACAGCTTAAAATAGTAAAATCTAAGGAACAGGTTAAAAAAAAACCCTTTAATTTAAAACTCATCACATTCTTAATTAGTTTCAGGCTATTCAAAGATGATGGGCTACATCTCAAATAAGAAAGCAGACCTGTACAGGCTCAGGAAATTAAAATTAATTTAATCTCCACAATATCTTTCACAAACAAGAAAATCATGTCAGGGGTTCCTGAAAAATGCCTCGCTGTGGTGTTTATATTGAGACTTGTGATTGGAAATGGAACAGTAGCAGAGTGCCTTGTGATTGGAGTCCCCTTGATGGCCAGCAACACCAACAGAGAGGCAGGCTCTGAAATTCCTAATGCAGCCCTTTGTTTGGTAATTCATGAACACTGTGTTATGATAAGTGATCTTTGAATTAATCAGAATCAGTGAATACTAACAGAAGTGATTTAATTTCATAAAAAATAGCTCATTAACCACGTTGGCTTTTGCTCTTTTGCCAGAGAAGTTATTGCTCTGGAGGGTGCTGGGGCTGGGTTTTGGGTTGGTTGATTTTGGGTTTCTATTACAAACAGCTAATCACAGTCAAGGACACTTGGTGTTTCCTCACTTGGAAATGTGAGCAGTGCATTTATAACTTAGTCTATAAATTAAAAGCTCGTGTGTGCCAACTGCATGGAATGTGTGTTCCGTGAAGTGTTAGAAACAAGAGGACAGGCTGGAACTGAAGCTTATTATTTGATCTGAGAGCTACAGAAACACAAGTAGTATCTGCCAGATTTGCTCCCAGTGAGGGAAGATGGTGCAGAGAATCCACACCTCAACAAGTCACCAAAAGAAAATCTTAGTTGCTGAATAATAGAAATTTTCTGTCCATAATACTGGGAGATGTGCAGATGGCTGAAAAATGACATGTGATCTCATGCAGTGCATGCTGAGTTAACAAGAGGATTTCATTCAAGAAAAATAGTACATTTTAGTCCCACCATATGTGTGATTATGTTTTCTTCATACCCATGGAGAATCCCTGATGTTAGAAAGCAAACTATGATGGCCCATTAACATGTCCTCTTGGAAATAATATATTTCCTTTGAGAAGTACTAAAGTAATATTTTCATCCAGGTTTTAAGAAAACTTAAAAGATATTTTCACCTTCACACTCCAGGTTTGGAGTGTGGACTTTATATAATCTATTAAATCCATAAAATAAGGAATCCAGTCTCTCATTTGCCTCATGGTGGTCCCTGCAGCAGCCATGCAGGTCCTTTCAGTTTTCTTCCAGGCTCACTGGGATGCTTTCCTCTGTCAGAGATCCACTTTGATATCAGTTTGATAATGACACTGTTGTATGTTCCCCCAGATCTTCTCTTTGAACCTTTAGCTACATACTGACTTGTGCTTTGGAAGGAAAGGGTGTTTCAGTTATTCTCACAGAAATTACATTTTCTGGTCTCAAGGTATAAATAATAGTAGCTCATCAAAAATGACTCTGATTGGAGTCTCCACTTCATTAAAATATCTGCTAAAAGGCATTTAATATTCTAGGGAGGAAAAAAAGTGTGATGTGATTACAGAAAGTGCTTTTACTTTCCATTTACATTCAAACCTTCCTATTTATGAGTTTTATTAAAGGATCAAAAGATTTCAGGTATTCTGAAGTAAGTGACTTTCCTGGGGATGGAGTTTGGATGGTTGTATTGCTCATAGCTGGAAGGAGAAGATTGCTGTGACCTGTACACATCCAGCCATGGATCCACATCTGTGTGGAAAAGATTTCAGACTCTCTCAGGGGCTGTAGTGATAGTAACAGGGGTAGCAGTTGCAAACTGAAAGAGTTTAGATTTGGATGAGGAATTAGCAAGAAGTTCTTCACTCTGAGGGTGGTGACAGTGGCACAGAGGGGCTGTGGATGCCCCATCCAAGGCCAGACTGGCCAGGGCTTTGTGCAACCTGCTGGCAGGCAGCTGGAACTAGATCATCTTCAAGGTCTTTTCCAACCCAAACTGTTATTCTGGGATTCCTCTCCATTCACACTGCACTTGGGTAGATGAGGTGAAATCTGGAGGCTAAGAAATGCTTTGGGATGGGATGGTCACACATCACAAGGTGAACTGTTTCAGCCCATATGGGAGAAGGTTTGTTGCCTCCTGTATGCCAAGATGAAGTTGTGAGGTAGTGAGGAATGCAGCCTCTTGCTACTGTCATCTGACAGAACATTGCTGTTTGGTAGAAAAGAAGTGTCCTAGACTGGCCAAGGACAACAACCAATCACTTTTGCAGACAGAATATGCTTAGTCCAGCTTTTCTAAATAATACTTCTATTTTTTTCTTTTTTTTTTTCTTTTTTTCTTTTTTGATAGATGCTTTAAGGGAAGTTGCAGACAGAAGGGAGCTCCCCAGAGCAGCTTTTTTTTTCCTTGTTTATACATTTTTTTTCCCTACTTCATATAGGGTGTTTTTTAAGCAGAGAGTGGTTTGCTTTAAGTTAGAACAACAAACTCTTCTACTACAATAGCTGCCAACTCAGTACACCTTAGAAGTCTCTTCAAATGTCAGTGAAATAGCAGCAGCATACAAAGATCCCTTTGTATGTTGCTTTCAAGCAGAAGCAGTTGTCTGAGCTGAAGGTAGATGCCATTTAATGAAGTCAATCTTCCCAACATCTTTGTTGCAGCTGTTTGGGGTTTTTTTTTGTTGTTGTATACCTTGATTTAACATTGGTAACTGTCAACCCCAAGAGAATCTCCAGAGGGGAGTCAACATGATGCAGCTAGAGGTGGAAAGTTTGTATGTAGCAGTTTCTAGTCAATTTGCATCCAACTCTCAGTGCCTTTGGATTTTAAGAATGATCTCGTTTCTGAAATTGGTGATATTTTGGACAGAGGTGGCAAGGCAGTGACAAACACTGGGGATAAACCAGTTCCTGTGGCTCCAGTGGGCTTTGGGTGCAGCTCTAATACATTCTGGGCATTGGGAATGAGGAGATCCTCTAAGCAGGGCAAAAATAGATAGCTCTGCATCCCAAAATACCATTTGCTTATAAATATAAATGAGATATCTAGAAAAGAACAACAACAAAAAAATTTCCTTTGAAATATTTTTTTAGCTCTGCCTGCATAATGGGAAGCGTGACATTCAAAAATATCCCAGAACATGGAATTTAGCTCAAAATATATGCAATGCATCAGATAATACTGTAAAAAATGAGAGTAGATGTGGAGTGTAACAGTCATTTACATCTCCCTAACAGTTCTCTCCAGATTCTCCAATTCCCTAATGCCTGTAAAATACTTTAGGCTGTCCATGGCAGCGAGCTGGGAAGTAAGATTATGGAGATGTAGTTGTGATTAAAGCAAGACATGAAGATGTAATGCAGTCACTAAAAAGTGTGTGGCAAAGAAAGGAAAAGAATTGTTATCTACCAATTCCAGGGCTTATGTTCTAATAACAAGACTGTTTTCATAAGCAGACTAATTATGTATAAAATGCTTTTGTGTGTGCACAAGGAAATGCTCTCTATTTTTTCCCTGTTACCACAGTGCTTGTGTGATTGTCAGTAGAAATTACATGTGAAGAAGCATCCTAAACAATTGACACAAACTCACTTTATTGACAATCCCAGTTTCCTCATTTGTGTCACTTCTAAATAACTGTCTTTTAAAAAAAAGAAATCATCTCTGTGATTCAGTGTAGCTCAGTAAAGCTGAGTGTTGGATGCTGGGTCAGTCTGAGACCTGTTGCCCATGCTGTGGAAGTTGTGGCCTCCTGGATCTCACACAAGGAAAGGAGCCTGGAGAAGGTACCAGGAGAATTTGAAGATTGTTTTTAAGCAGAATGCTGACTGTGTTCTTGGTATTTACAGATTGCAAGGAGCAGTCTCTCAAGTGAGAAAAATGATGGATTATCATTTGAAGTGACACTGGCTTCCATGTTACAGAACTTCAACAACTTACTACAAATTCAAGGTAATAAATTTTGATTGGGTATCATTTTGAACTGGCAGACACAAAAACTTTCTAAAATGTTTGATTCCTTCACCTACTGAAATGATTTCTGTCTGTCAGCAGTATGTATCCTACCACCACTTATCTTCACCAGTGACTTTCCTATTTTCCCTTTTCTATTCTAAACACTGAAAATCTTTTCCTCACTTTGTGTACAGAGTAGTTTCTACCAGAACCCAAAGGAAAAAGAACTCCTCTAGAAATGGCTGTCAGAGGTTTTCACTGTCCTGACTAATCTGGAAAGATGTGAGTCCCAAATGGCAAAGCCCAATAAAAAGTGGTTTGCTCAGCATGTAAAAAGGGATGTAACTTTTCACAAAGTTACAAGAGTCACAAGTTGCTACTGTGATTAAAAGAAAAACTTTATCCACAGACTTCCAGAAAAAAAAGCAGGAATTCTCTGCACAGGAGACAGATGACATGTTGTGGCAAAAGGTCAATGAGCACAATGTGTTCTGACTTCTGAACTTGAAATTTTAAGGGTTCCTGTGAACAAATGGAGAAGACAAAACATGATCTTCTACTCCATTATTGCTGTAAACAAACCAAAGGGGAATTCTTAACCAATTTGGGGTTTGCAAGCTGGAACTAAAAAGGATTTGACATTTTCAGATATTTTACTGTTGCTTCTTGATTGTAGATACAAAAAATATACCTTGAGATGTGGGCAAGAGTTGACACAAATGGTGAGGAAATGTTGCCAGAGACGACTAGTTGTTTAAACATCAGAATTTCCCATGGAGTGAAGTAAGGCTGCTTCCTCAAAGTCATCAAGGTGAGTCTGCTACAACAATTATTTTCCAAGGTATAAACACTATATCACAGATGATGTGAGCCTCTGTTGGCCCCTGCAGTAATTGCCAAAGCTTTCTGAACCTCCTTAAACACCCTTTGAGGAATTTTAAAGAAAGCCAAATGCTTTTAGGTCAAAACCCCAGCCTGGGCAGTTGGAGAAAACACAGTGTTTATCTCTGTCTTATGAACTGCTTGAATTGCTTTTGTCTGCAGGTCTGAAAACACTCTTGAGAACAGGAAAGCAATTCTCTGCACTTAAAAGCAGTATTCACTTATTTGTGAACTAAGTATCCAATTGATTTGCACCTCCTTCAGTCCTTTACACTGATTTATTCAGAGCTTGTTCAGGGTGTTTCCATTCTGACTGTCCTCTTCCATGTGGGTTAAGTGCCTCTCTGAACTGGTGAAATTCTTGTGGTTTTTTTTTTTCCAAGACAGCAGTATTTTTGCTAGCAAAATTAACTGCCAGAGTTTTTGCAGTTGATTTTAATGTAGGAATACCAGAACAAATATGTGCCTGTTGAAAATGTTGCTAAATGTTGTGAGAATCAGAACTTATCCTAAGTAATAATGATTAGTAAAAATCAGATTTTAAGAATTTATTATAAGAAATTTATTATAATTGTTTATTATAAGCAATAATGATTACTAAGAACTAGTCTGCCTGTCTGGTTTTGAGACATTTGGACACTGCCCTTGCTGGACAGGCTTTAGTCCCACATCATATCAGAAGGCAGTGAAACAAACACTGATCTTGGTCATAAACTGATTTTTAAATTTCATAGCAAGTGTCATCAGGATATTTAGTACCCTAATCAGAATATTTAGTGCCCTAATTTCTTTCATTTTGCAGTGCAAATGTGTTCTGAATTATTTCAGCAGAGTTGACCTTAGATCTCAGTTGACGTGCTGTATTTTTGGAGTTTAAAAACCCAGCATTTTTAAAACCTCCTCTCTCAAGTATTGCCAAGCAAGCCATTTTAAAGGGTTACAGAACAGAAAACAATGGTCCTCAGTAGTTGTTCTTTGCAGTCTCATAGCAATGGCACTCTGAGGTTTCCTAGTCAGTGAGTCACATTGATTTCCAGTGCCATTTCAGTTTGCAAAATACTGCTCTTTCACTGCAGCACTCCCATTGACACAGCCTGGTACATGCTTTTGCCATTGGGTTATCTGGAGCCTGTTATTATTATTATCCAGAGCACCAGTGAGAAGTCACTTGCAGTGACTGAGCAATGCTGATTTGCTCTCAGTAGTGAATTACAGGACACAGCAGTGGCTGTTGCTGACCACTCAGCATCAGTAGTTTACTTCTTGCAGGCAGTGGGAGGGAGGGCAGTGGGAAGCTCCTTGACATGAGTTTCCTTATAGTGAACCAGCTGGAAAACTTTCAGACACGTATTTCAAGTTATACTTCAGAGGAGGGGAAAAAAAAAATGGGGACAGTGATGATAATTATAAAAATGGGTGAGGACTGATTTGAAGAAAGGATTTATTTGATTACCACAGTAAAGGGATCCATTTGCTAATGAGAAGCATATCATTAGTAGAAGTTTTCCATTCGCTTCATTTGTAAAATAAAAAATAAGAATTTATTCAGAACAAACACTTTCTTTTATCTTGATAATCAAAAGACCTCTTGCCAAAGTAAAAATGACACTTGACATCTCAAAGCAAGTGCAAAGATGAAGTGGAATAAAAACATTGCATACTCAACTTGTATAAAAGAATTCCAAATACTCAATTAAAAAAAAAAAAGGTAGTTTGAAGCTAATTAATCTTAGGCATAAAATTCACTTTACTTTTGCAAATTTTTCTACTGAAGTCACCATATCTTATGATTAAAAATAGTCATTTTTGCTTGACATCATAGTTACCAGTTGATGGTATTCAAGAGCTGTTTTGGCTTAGTCATTCTAAAGCCATTAGAACACAATGAGACTTGTGAACTTCTGCAGTTATGCTGCACTTTCAAAGTCACATCATCTCCTACAGACAGAGATTGATGCTGAGAAGGATTCTGAAAAGCATCCAGCTTGCTGGAGCCCAGGCAAGGAGGAGGAGGTGGTTACTGAGCTGCATTTGCCATGTGACAGTTACACCATCGTGGAAGAATTGTTGGCCAGGTTGACCCATCTGCCTTCTGGTCTTTGTTAGCTGCCAGGATGATGGGAGAATCTGGCCCAGTAACCGTAACATTTTAGTGACTTGCACTCTGTCTTCTTGGCAGGCAGATGTTCTATTAATTAATTTTTTGTGTAGCAATTAATCATAGAATATTTAAGTCTCGTGGCTTGTGATTTGGAAAAGGAATACTCATTTTCCTAGTTCATGAGGCAGAAAGAGAAGAGGAACAGATGGGCCAATATGGCAACCCTAGATACCAATGAACAGCTTCATCTAGATGCCTCAATCTCCTAGTGTTCCAACCCCCTCTGTGGAGCTTTGCCTGCTTCTCAGGGCTGACTGGTTAGACCAGCAAGACCATAATAAGAACCACTGACCACACCAGCAATTCATCTGCCATGTGCTTATGGTTGGCTTTGAGTCCCAATGTCACAGGTAGCTGCTTCTAGATGAGATGCTGTGTGTAG
>JANHGL010023201.1:0-16875 GCA_024611195.1 Ceyx melanurus | reverse complement strand
CATCTGCCATGTGCTTATGGTTGGCTTTGAGTCCCAATGTCACAGGTAGCTGCTTCTAGATGAGATGCTGTGTGTAGGAGCAGCTCATTTCACTGAAATCCTGTGAGAATCAGCAGGGTTCTTAGGTGTGGTTATTGAGCAAAAGAGAGTATCTTGCAACTGAGCCACTTGTCTCCCTCAATTCAGAAAGATCTTTGAAGGTGATGCAATGTAGTGTCAGCAACTTGGCCAAACTTTTCCTTCGTAGTATCTGGGCTTGTGGCCTCCACAGGGAAGGTTTGTGACATTCATTCATTGAAAATTAACAAAACTCATATTTATAGGTCATTTCATATCATCTATCACTATGACAGTGAAGCTCTTTCATCATACTGTTCATATATTAGCCACAGCACAATTTTTCAGCATAGAAGGTGATTTTTCTTTTTGGAGTAATTAAAATACAATGGAAATCTCTAAGGAAACAGCAATGGAAAAAAAACCCAACCCAGCATTAACATCAAAATATACCTATACTACTTTTTACTCTTGATTAAAAGAAATTAATTAATTTTGTCATTATTCTAAAATTTCTAGTATTTATTTTCATGCTTAGGCCACATGTGTGATATAGGACTACAGCTGCTGAATTATTTCCTGTATTTTTGCCCCCTTTCCCCATCTGCTTTGCCTTCAGAGCTTGTGGAAGAAGTGGAAGCCACCAAAAAGCACCAAGGATGCATGAGCTGCATGGAGAGTAGGAATGGAACCAGCTACTCTGTAAAGTACCATCATCTTAATGATGTTTTGTTTATACGACATGAGTTTGTAGATGGTTTCTAAAAGATCTTGCTCTCCAGCTGTGTTTTACTCTTCCAACCTGGTATTAAATCTTTTCTGTCCTAATCTGCTTTTAACATTCAAATTCCTACATAATTTTCTACAATTTACAAATTTGAAATTGATTATTGCTGGCACTGAAGCGTAGAAGTTAATTGCTTATCTGGGAGAAAAAGCAAAAGCATAAGATTAAAATGAAATCATATGATGGATTTCATTTGGGTTTCATTTGTGGAAGTTAATTCATATTCATTGTTGCTTATATTTGCATAAGGAGAGGTTGCTCCTGCCCTTCCACAGGACACAGGTACTGCTTATAGCTGCAAACCACCGTGCATGTTTCCAGGCAGGGGCTTTTCTGTCTCTTCTCTTTTTGTGTGGACAGAAATAATGGCATTATTTCCAACACAAAAGGGACCCAAGAATGATGATATTCTGTTTCCCAATGTAGACAAATGATGCAGATCTGTAATTACAGCACCCTGGTATTTCCCAGCCCCTTTGGAAACCCCTGAGTTCAGTGGAGAGAGCCTTGGGCTGGCCTGTGTTGCTGTCTGTTACTCGTCATGGGAACTGCCTGGGGAAGGGAAACTAAAATCCATTCCAGATCTGGGGATCCCATGATGATACCCGAGTTGAAGTTAGGTTATCCCTGGACATCAAGGCTTTGCTCTGCTTCCCAAAGCTCAGATCTCTGCTGCCTCGTGGCATGAACTCCATTGGAGCTGCTTCTCGGGGAACTATTTCAAGGTGCAACAGAAAACAGATCATGGATGAGATGGCTGATTATGCCACTTGTGAAATTCCTGCTGTTTTTTATCTGTTTCCATCAGCTGACCCATTCATCCTGCCTCTCCAAGACACAGATGACTTTGTGCTGCCTCAGAGGAATTTTGGAGTGCAGGAAATGTGAGACCCACTTCTTTAAGGTGTAAGGGATGAGAGATGTGTCTCGAAGCAGTGGTAACTACTCTGAAAAGTGTATTTCCTCTTGAATTTTAGATGCCTACAACATCCAGGGATTGCCAGAAAGGAAATTTTGTCTGATTAAAATAGAAATTCCTTTAGCTGAAGGAGAAATACGATATATGCATAAACATAGCCTGATGTTTGAATGTGATATGGTATCAGTGGTGTGGTGCTTTTTCTTCCTTTGTTCTCAATTATTCCAGTCTTTTCAAGAAGTCTGGTTAGGTGGAAGTCTCTGGAGGGAGGAAAGGTTGTTCAGCTATCTGTGGGAGCCAGGGAACAAGCTGGAGGGAGAGGAAAATTGAGCCTGCAGGTTTGGGCAGGCAAATGCTCACAGTGGAGAGCTGGGAGCCTGTGCACAGCTCATGCTGAGGCTGAGAGTGCTTGAGGAGCTGGAAGGGGCAGCCAAGGCCACACAAGTGACAAGCAGGATTTCCTGGGGACTGTGCAGAGTTTACTGCCTCTCAGCCACTGAGTTTGCAGCTAGACCTGAAAGCAAGACTGCTGCAGGGACACAAGGGGCATTGAGAGTATCTCCATTCTACTTCTCTACATAGCTCCCTTCTACTTCTCTCCCTTCATCTTTTCCTACTCTCTATGAATTCTCTGTGTTTAAAAACAGCATATATATATATATATATTCCTACTTTATTTTCTAATAATGCTTCTGTGACTCTGATTAGGATTCAAAGTGGTTTAGTCTCCCCTGCAAACAAATTCTAAGTAGATCCACCTCAAAATGGATGGGAATATCACTAGTAAGATTTAAATCTGAAAACCATAAACGTGTTATTGTCTGTATATTGCTAAATATGCACAGCCTTGAGATTTTCCTTAAATGGCTATAGTGCAAAAAAATCATGGTGTGCATAGGAAACTGTTCGAACTGCTCTCTAACTTCACCACTTCTAGTAAAAAGTAAATTTGACAGTGTCTTATCTGCTCAGAAGAATGTTATTACTAGAAAAGGAGACAGACAGATGTTATGCACTCCATTATATTTTCACAATAAGGTAATACACACGACTGAAAATATTGCAAGAAAAGGAGAATAATTTTGCAGAAGTGATTCCAGGATCTCCCTTGGATTCACAAGTTGGGATTTTGCTGTAATAAGTGCTAATGCAAAAGATGTTCTCCTGGAGCAGCAGTGCTGCTAGGCCACTTCTGCAAAGATGTTAATAGGATTTTCAAATCTTTCCTGTCCCAAAACAATGGCTGAAGTCCAAGAATCAGGCAATGGGCTTAGCAAACGTGTGTTAAAATACTCCCTAAACCTTTCTAGTGCCATATTCCCCAGTATTAGGTACTACCTTCTGCTGTAATCTTCATTAATTCGCTTCAAATGGTATTTAGGATTACTGCATGTCTTAAAAAATAGATGTTTGGAGATGGTTTAAAGTTTATGTAAATGCTGTAACTCCTCAGTAAGTAGCCTTATCCAGTGTGGCTGCTTCACTGGATGTATTTACCCTTCTCTGTCTACAGGTGAGATTTTCAGATCTGTGGAGTATATTCAATAGCAGCAAATCTAAAAAGACTTTTTAATGAAAACATGATGTTCAGGTGAGTTCAGTATAATCCACCAAATGAATCTATTTTGTTTCTTCAGCTGCTCAAATAAGGAATCTTATTCTAAGGTGTTGAAATATTAAAATGTATTTTAACAGGAGCAAGACATTATAGTATTCTTAAACTTGTTCTAAATTACTTCCAAAAAGTATCTTAAATATATTAACCCTTTCACTTTGGCCAGTGAACCCATTTCATAATGATTTGACAAAAGGAAATGTTGTACAATACATTTCTTAAGCATAAAACCTGCTTTGTGTTTCTTAAGGAATTAAGGTTAATTTGTTCTTAGAAAGTAAGCATTGAGGTTTTTGTCTCTGCTAGAAAATGACTGCAGGAGTAGCCCAACTGATAATGTATCATTATATAATATTATTGTATTGATTAGCCCTTAATACTGTTGTCATGGGTATAACATCTGAGTCCAAGTATTGAACGACTGTGCATAATTGCTTGTTTCCTTCACCTTTCCTATTTTATCTTCCTTCATGTTCGTTTCACTCTTTTTATTTTTTCCTGATCTTTCTACAAAATCCTCCCAACATTATGACTTTCTAGAAGCTTTTCAGGAATCAAAATTATCGTTAAATACTATGAGAGTGGAGCTGCCTGAAAAGAAGTTTATATATAAATCTGAAATAATATAGTGATAGAATAAATTGGATGTTTAATTTCTGATTAAAAACCTAGCAAGAAAGGCAAGAGGATCTGCAGCAGTTTTCTACCTTGACATTGTCTGTTGGTTCAGTCCTGCTGTTTTCAAGAAGCCTGGGTGGATCCAAAATCCTTCTAATTCAGTCTGACTTGCAGAGCATTTTTCAGTTTGCCAGCTGGCAGTTGATTTCTGCAACCCAACTATGAAATTCTCTGTTGACAGAAACACAATCGTGCCCATCCTTTTTTTTCTTTTCAAGTACAAGCTGTTAGTGAAAACTAGGCATTGATGCAACAGAGCAGCAAAGCATTTTACAAGTGCTGAAATAACAACGTAGGTAGGGTAAAGCACAAACTTCCCTGCTAACATACACTCATTTTTCAGTGCAAAGAAGGACTTTCTGAACAATGTCCTTTATGGAATAGTGGTTTCTGCTTTGCTGCAGAGGGGACTGAGGTGTGAACAGCCACATGCTCGGTGGGGACAGTTTGGAGGGGGATGCCCACAGGCAGAGGGGAGCACAGGGACAGGGCAGAGTTGCTGGCAGGTGTCTGCACTCCCTGAATCTGCTCAGACAGATCTTTGACCCATGGCTTGAAATCACAGCACAACAATCAAGCTGAAGGCTTAAATAAATTAGATGACTTACTTCATTTGACAAGACCTTTATGTGGTCAAGTTATGATAACATTAACTGTCAATATGCTGTTAATACAGCAAATGTCAGGGTTCTGAGAGTGTTTACAGGCCTCAGTGGCCCAGAACAGCCTCCTCAGAGGACTCCTCCCAGTCCATGGTCCTGGAGCCCATGGCAGTCCCCCCGGCTCCTCAGTCCTGTCCCCGTGATACCAGAAGGTGTTGGCCTCCAGATCCTCCACCACCATGGTGACGTGGGCACGGCCTGCAGGGTGATGTCCTGGGCTCAGCATTGTCCCCACAGCCCTGTCTGGCTCTCCCTGGGCTTCCCCTGTCCCTGGTTCTCCTCCTGGACCTGGTGTTGCCCATCAGCTGCAGGCCAACATCCCAGTGTGACCTCCCCCTCTGTGGAGAGCAGCCAGGCCTCAGTGTGCACTGCAGGGGTCTAAGTGACCCATCTGTTACACAAAAATGGCATTTTTAGTTGGAATTGCTGTGTTCTTAAACGTTTTCATCTCAATGCCTAGTTCAGCAAAGATCTTTTTTGGACTGTTGCATTTTCTCTGGCTTAGCAAAATCTGTCAAAGGCACCAAGTATGAGATCCACATTTTTTTCCTTCTGTGTTATGGCCCTAACGTCAGTGTCTTGTGGAACAGGATTAATTGTGCAGGCAATTAGCTGATTAAAGAGCTGCCACTGCTTTTGTCTGCTGGTGTACCTTACTTTCTCAGAATATCTGAGCTAAAAGCTTCTGCTGCTGTAGGATTTAGGAACCAGCCACAGAAATAATTTGGACTATGTGGAAGTTGTTCAGTGTTGTGCAGGCACAGCTGGCACCCAGTCTGTGCACTGGCCACACCACTGCCATACCAGTGAGGATAAGAACAGTGCACTTGCAGGAACAGGAGCTTTTCCAAGCATCTTTTGTCTGCTGCACTTTACATTCTAGTAGTATAGCAGAGAAGCTGAAAAGATTTCTAATGTTAGGTCAAATGTAATAACGACTCCACTCACTAACCTTTGGAATTAAGGCACTGCAACTGCTGCAGAAGTATTTATACCAAGGAAAATTATTTGGTAGGAATGTTAATTAAATAACGATGAATTCATTGGTAAAATCATTGCAACCCTGTTCTAATGTAACCAATGCTGCTGCTGGAATGAAAACAGAATTAACTGAGTTACAGAACATACCAGCTTGGCAGGACACACTGAAATGGGACAGAATGGGAAGTGTTCTTTGTAAAAGTTCTCTTCAAAACATTGGCTGTTATTATAAAATCTAGATCATGGACAGAAGTCCTGTCATTTCAAACAAAACAAAGGTACTTTGAGTCTAATAGTCTCTTTATAAGAATGGTAGACATAAAAACAAAACCCAGCTAAAAAACCATACCTGTTTTTTTAATTTCAGAGCTATTCAAGCAGTATATTTTTCTTGCATCAAAATATGATCCCATTGTGTCTTTGCCAATTCAGATAATATTTTTACTGTCACCAGGGGACACGTATAGATGCTATTTTACTCATACATCCCTAATCCATATTTAAAACATTATTCTTTCTGTCCTAGTCAGATCATCTAGCAGGAAGACAAATAACAATTGTAACTTGAACTGAATTAGGAAAAGTACATTAAGTTAAATTTTGTCAAGGCTCATTCTAACAAAAGAGAGGAAAAATCATCCTAGCAATAAATATGGTTATATTTTATGGGGATAGTGTAGCAGTATAGCATGTAACTTTCAATGGAGACACTGCATTCCAACCATTTATTCTTATTATTTTGTTATCCACTTATAGATTGAAAGTGTCAGGTGCAGCATCTCTCCTCCTGAGCATCTGTCATTTCTAATTTATGCTGATTGATTTATTTCCCATCATTAAAAAATACTGCACATTTGAGCTGGTTGTAATTAAGATGCATGCATTCTTAATGTAGCTGTTTAACTACAACTGTTTCAAGAATCAATATGATCTCTTAAATAAAGAACTGCAGCTATTTGTTATTTGCTTAGAAATGCAGATTACTGGAAGTGTGCTTGTGCTCAGCCAAGATAGGCTTCTAAAAATATTAGTTATGCAGCTACAGTTTTATCAGAACTTCTTCCTCTTGTAGAGAATTGTTCTTGCATCTGTTGAGAATCTGTTGTTTTGCCTCTGCAAAAGTTTATTTGCATTTTGAGCTGACAATTATCTGCTTACAGCAGGAACAGGAAAGATTTCTTCAGTAAAATGCTCTCACCTACTCTTAGCCTGGCTGAATGTCTTTCAGATAGATTTGTTCTTGCTCATAGACAACCCCTCTGAGGCTGCAAAGACAAAAATGGACTTGGCTGTAAGTAATTTTCCACATTTCCTCTTCAGAGTCACTTGCAGAAGTATTCATGGAAATGCTCAGTAGTGGGGAATTAAATATCAGTATAGCCATAGACTTACACAGAATTAAATTTTTATAGCATTGCAGTCTTTACTAAGGAAGTTAGAGATCTTTTTAGGGTTTATTATTATTATTATTACAGATAATAAATGAAATATCTAATAATAAGTATCCAATTTCCCTAACACATTAAGTTTGGAGAGTAACCTTTTCCTATAGATCATTGAAGAAGATCTGCTCAAATATAGAAAGGTGAGGGGTTTTAATCTGTTTTTATTGGAATTAAAGCATTTCTTTTTTTATATTTAGAAATAAAATTAATAAGGTGTAGTATTAAATATGTACCAGGTATTATTAAACTGAGAGGACATTATCTACTTGGAGAAGAATGCTGAATAATTAGGTCATGTATTCAGAGGTGAAATGGTCAAAGTACAGAAAAAAAGGGATTTCTCCTTCATGAGAACAATAAGCCACTACAAATCAAAATATGCAAGCTGGATCTGGAGTGTTTTTACCAAAGAAAAGGGAATATTTCTATTCTCATTTCCATGTTATTTAGCTCCAAGAATTTATGATACTTTCCTATACGACAGAATATTTACTGTTACCACCATAAAAAAAGATTTTCATTCTGGATGAAGTAAAATGTCATCGCTCAGATTTGTTAAAAACTGTTGAAAATTTAATCTGGAAAGTTTATGATGGTGTGGAATTCCGGACTGGAAAACAGAAAGTAGTGGTCATTCCTGCTCAAGTATCAGTGCATCAGCAGTGAAGATCAAGCAGTTGTGTTCCATCAGAACAAATACTCTGCTGGTGTTGAAAAGGTTTAAATATGTTAGGGTGAGTAAATTGGGGAAATTGATGACTTTGGCTCCCTTAATAAGTCTCTCCCCTAATCCCTTCAGCAAAATGAGAGACTAGAAATACGAAATTTCTTCTTTTAGGAAGAGTTGTTCTTTATATAAGGATGGGACTGCCTTGCATTAAAGACAAAATTAACTGTCTTTTTCACCTAACTGGTTTAATTTGTGTGTTTGTCTATGGAGAAGCATTTGTTTGTTCCATTTAACTGGATTTTCATACATACACAGTAAAATGTATTGATTACAACGAGAGAAGATTGCTTTGCAAGGAGAGGATTCTTGATTCTCTTATCCCAAGAGATACACACCCATCTGTTACTGAACAAAAAAAGGAAACAATTACAGAGTTAATGCTCTGAAAAACTTGTTAATTTGTTGTACATTACAAGTGGTTGTAAAAACAAAAAGAAAGGAAAGAATTGCCTGCAGATGATAATGAGATAGTGATGTTAAGCAATGACAAATGAGAAGGACTTTGTGTAATTTACTTTATAAGTATCTCGATTAGCAAAACATGTCACTTAAATGTGTGACTGTGACACACCTTAGTGTAACAGCCCTTTCACACTCTGCTTCCTATTGCAACCCACAGTTCAGACACTTGAGCTGGGTTAAAGACATTTCCTCTGCTGAAAACTCTGAGGGTGTTTGAAGCTGTTCATCTTGTCTTTGCCGAATCATGTTTTCTGATAATTTCAGTGTTTCCTGGCTTTTTACCATGGATTTGAGGTAGCCCTTGTCTCATTGTGCTGCTTATAGCTGCAGAGACAGCAAGAAAACCTTTTCAGGAGAAAAACTGAGTGTTAATTTTTCTTTTTTATTCCTTTTATTCAGTTATGTAACTGATGAAAAGCTTAACTGCCCTGACTTACCAGCTTTCAGCAGAACTACAGTTTGCTCTCATTTTAAATTAAGTTATTAATGTGCTTATGACATTGAGAATGGGTTGGTTCACTAAATGCATCATTACCATTCAGCATAACATTCTTCTGTTTTGTGAGTTACACAAAGGAAAATCTCATCAGAAAGTTTATAAACAGCCACAATCACTGGCAGCCTTTTTACAAATGAACGAGTTAAGGGTTTGGAACAGTAGAATTTGTGCCAGAAAAACAGATTTTGATAACTGAGCCTGTCAGGAACACCTTGAAGGTCAGCATATCTGTGGATGAGACCTACTGTAGAGCAAACAATTTACTGGATGATTCAGCAACATTTCTCCAGGAGTATATCATCCGTCATTGTTACACCAACAGAGGGGCAAAAAATGTGATTAATTTCTTTCTACTATTTTGAAGATTTAGGAAGCATACATCAGTTTCTTTGTTCATCAGATTGCTCATTTCTGAAACTGATCTAAATCCAAAAAAAAAAAACCAACCCTGGAGCATTTGAGAAGAGTGTAATTTTCAAATTGCATGGCAATTTGGTGTGCTTTTTTGGGTGTATTGTTTCATAATGTGGGCTGAATGCTCAGTGTTTGTACTTGCATCTCTTCATATGAATCATTTTTGTGATAAAATTGCAGGCTGTGCCCAGCCAGTGTCCTCAAATGGATTTGGAGCAGTATTTGTTGTTAGTTGTGTAGTCACTGCTTCAATAAGATCAGTTTCCAGACAATTACTGAAGTTTTTCTTCCTTCCCCAACATGCACTGGGTAACTCTGTAATCCTCTTCAGGTTCTGGCCATGGGAAAGTTTTTATTTAATCCCTATTGTTATTTTTATTAGTATCCCATGAGGTAGTTATAATTATTTTGAAATAATAAAATGCAGGTTTAAACTTCATTTTTTTTTCAATTATAATGAAAAGATCATTCTAAAATCTAGGAAGTTGATCAAAAAGTAATTTTGTGATTGGGCTGCAGGGGAGATTAAAAGTGAGATTTGCATTAGAGCTGACAATTTGGCAATCAGACCTGATATAGCAAAAACATGACCTGAATCCATCACTGGGAATTAAGAAAGTAAAAATGACTCCCTTACGTCCTTCATGTTTCTAATCTAATGGCTAAACAAATTTCCTATTATTAACAGACATGTCTTTATGATTGTTAGGAGAAGCAGAGATTACAAGTTCCTACCACATGTACTATTTGTTAAATCAAAGTCTTCCAACAGAGGAATAAAAAGGGAGTCTCTTCAGAATGAAAGATGAGCAAAGGTAATTTTGATTTTGAAATATTTATTTTGGTTATGTGACTTCTGTAGGTACTTAACCTATAGGACCTACATGATCAGAAGTACTTTCGAGTAGGTGTAATTTCAATCCTTATTTTTTTAATCACAGTCTGCTGATTTTCTCCATTTTCTGACTTCAAGTGAAAATCTGTGTGCTAATTCAACACATTTTCTGGTCACAGGAGACTGCAGAAGTATCTTGAAGCTAACCATAGCTATTTAATTTCAAAATAACCTAGGGCCTGAGCCATCCTCTTATCTTTATGCACTGAGCAGTCCCCAAAAAGCAGAAGCAAAAATGCACACAGTTAAGTATGTGCATAAATCCAAATCCCTTCTGTTTGACTGTTCCTTAAATCAAAATGAAAATAATCAGGAAGAAAATTGTGTCTAAAGAGGAGCATTCATTTTGTACAGAATGAGTTTCAGAGTGGTGTTCACATCTAGCCTAATATCTTTTTTATAAAGCAGTTATGGAAATGTAGAAACTCTTTTAAGTGCTACTGGATTGTAGGACAGCTGTTTAAGAACTTAAAATCTATAAAAATCTCAAATCTTTCCTACGTGAATGATAAACCAGATGACAATTCCATAAATACATTGACATAGGCAATAAGTCTTTCATATAATTCAGTTTCTTTTCATTAAAATTAAGCATAAAACTTCATATTACTATGTCTAGCCTATTAAATATTTCACCCTGAAGGTTTACAAATCTCTCTAACTAGTGGCTGGTGTCTGCTACTTTATACACTGGGTTTTTAGAAGAAATTCACAACTACTTCTTTCAGGCTTTTTGTAATTAGCAGGACATGTGGCATGGTAAAAAAATACTATGTTCAGTAGTATTCTTTTGTTAGTTTAAATGAGTGGATTAATGCTGAACATGAAAAATGGGTGTATTTTATGGCTGCACTTTAACATCTCATTACAGCACGAGTTTCTGATTTTCTATTAATTTAGTAGTGCACTTGCAAAGATTAAAGAATTGGTAAATTGATAGGAACAAACACATCCTATAAGCATCCTTATAGGAGAAAAAAAAACCAAAACCAAACCAACAAGCCAAAGCCAAAGCAGATCCTATTCAAATGTAGCAGCCTCTGTGTAGCACAGCAGCTGCAGCACTGGCTGGAAATGAAATGTGCCTCTATTCCCTAGCAGGTAGGATTAATGATAAACACCAAAGCACAATGTTTATCACCCTGAAATGTAGGTTTTTCCCCCAGTGATTAACTAAAAGGTGTCATCAATTTTAGCACACTGGGTATGCAAACCACCAGCAGACAGAAGAAAGGAAATTTCCAGCCCAAAGGAGTGAACTACCAACAGGGTTTGTGCAGCTTTGTTGTGTAAATTCAAAGGTAGTTCTTTAATTTCAATAAATCTCATTTTAGACTGATATAAAAAAATATATTTTTTATATATATACATATGAAGGAATTGTTTACTGATGGGAAGTTATAAACCAGTCCAAAATACCTCTGAAAAAATACCTTTTGAAAACATACTGGGTGGGAACTGGCAGCTTGGTCTCCTGTGGCATTTCAGGCAAAGGAATTTTTAGCAGAGGCATTTTCTGATTAGGACTTTGTTTTTTTCAGGTTCAGTGTCATCAGTTCCTGCTGGAAAGACCACCTTGTTCTGTTCAATATCTGCTGGTAAGACCAGAGCTCTCAGGCAGAGGCAGAGCATGAAAACATTCAGGTTAACAGTAATTTAACCCAGTACTTTGAAATATTTTCAGTTTCTAATACTGGTTTTCCCTTGTAGAAATCCAAGCTGCTCAGAAAGTGGTGCCTGGGTGCAGGTATTGCTCCCCCTCAGAGGCTTTATGGAGCCTCGAGGCAAATAGAAATATCATTGTGTCACATCTTGTTATAGGGCTCAGAGGTTTATTAGAAATGATTCCTTGTTTAAAAAATTTTATTGCTTCTTAAAGGGTGTTTGTTATTGATTCAGTGCACATACCTGTTCTCCACATGGCACAAAAACTGTGTATGGAACTGAGTGAAGCCTTTAGAATTACTTTTAATAAGTTTATGTTGTTAGTTTGTCTGAAAAATCACTATTAATTTTCTTTGCAGAATCTTGTTAATATTTTGGATGATGAAAAGCAGATGCCAAAGTCATTTCTCAAATACAAATACACAAGAAAGATATATACACAATACTTCAGAGGAAAATGGTGAGGTTTTTATCATTCTACAGGAATGACCAGCATTCAATATTTGCCATTTCATTTCTCTTGATTATTCCTACTTTTGTAAACTATTAGAACCAATGTTTTCTACGTTTGTAGAAACACTAAATGGTAGAGAAACACAAATATTATCATTATTTTAAGTGTTGGAGTTGCATGAGCCCTCTTTTCTCACTCGTAGGAAGAAGTGTGAGGTTTGGCTGCACCTGTTGCTGTTCAGATGCCCTTCTCAGTTTTAAACCTGATTACTAGAATTCCATAAAACATCCACAGTAAATATGTAATTATTCCTGACATCCTTTTGCCATTGCAGTCCTTTCACAGAGCTCCTTATTTCCATTTGCTGCACACTTGCACACTGCTCTGGGCCTGCAGTCTGTACTAAGGTATTATGGGAGAGTTTCATCACAGAACCAATCTTTTAATTCCTTACACTTGTCCTGTTTCCTCCCAGTACTGGTCAGCTCTGTTTACATGGAGAATATTTAGGTCATCTGATTTTCAGTCACAATTTCTTTCTAAACTGAAACCTGAAAAGCTAATGGTGCATACAGCTAAATGGCATGTTAATGAGGAAATTAATTTAGCTGGTAATTAAGGCAATGACATTGGGAGTAGCAACTAGTTTTCCAGAAGTGCTCCAAACTATTTTCTGAAGGGGAAAAACTCAACCATATTCTCTCCATAGGTGACTTACTATGGCAAGTAGTTTTGCATGTGTTATGTGGAAGCAATTTATGACATCTTCTATCCCAAGTCAGCTACTAAAGCACAGATCCCTGGGTAGAAAGGCTATTGATCATTAATTATAAATAGCTAATCAGTTTTGTTCTTTTACAACATTTGTTGTTGTTTGTCCTACCTGAGCTGTTCAGTCTTGAAGAGACAGTGCTCAGATCCAGGGTTGGATTTGTGTTCTAATCTGCCAGAAGATGCAGTAAATTCCCAGAAGACTCCTGGTAGAGTTTTTCCCCAGTAATTTTTTATAAATATGATTCTCAGGATAGTTTTTATGCAGCTATTGAGGAAGAAATTCTAAGTAAGATATTTTAATACCAAGTTTTTAAGTCAATCTCTCTCTTAACACACTTGAATATTTTCCTCATGGTCCCAAGCACATAACTAGAGAAAACTCTTGTATGGCCCTGCTGTGACTTCTTGGCCATGGTATCAAAACTTTAGTACATTTCTAAGTCCCTTTCTCACTTTACTGAACACACATTCTGGTTTTATGAATCTATTTATCAGTTTATTGTTAGCTCAGCTCCCTTTTATAAAGGAACTGTCAGTTCTGTCACAAGAACTGCTTCTTCAAATCAGCTTTATTTTTCAATCTGCTGGTGGTTTAGAATGCCAAGTGAGAACCTTTCATTTTTTGTCTTTTCCCCCTTCTCCTGACACAACTTAAAACATGAGGGCCCTTTTGCCCATCATATATTTTATTTATCTAGGTGGCTGTATACTATGCATCCTGTGACAAATGCACCTGTCATCTATTCAAATGATAGCAGCCCCGAGGCTGCTGGTACTTCATGGTTTGACAAGGTGTGCATAAAAGTGTCTCTTCCATCACCACAAAGTCCATTAATATTATTCTTTTCCAGTACAGAATATTTACTTGAATGCTATTTCCAAAAAGCTCTTGAAATACAGTGGTATTTTCAGCATTTGACAAGAGAGAATTTGCTTTTTACTGTGCTTAAAAATAGTATTTTTTCTTCATCCATAAAACATGGGAAACTGAGGAACAGAGATGTTAAGTTATTTGCCCTCAAAGTCAAGTAATATCAGTTTGGAATGCTATTCTGCTCTTGTTTTTCACCCTCCAGTGACCTGACCAGGCTCGCTTCAGAAGAATTATCCTGGAGATCAAAGGTTAGCAATTTGAGTTCTTCAAGTGAAAGTCTTTGGTGGAGAAAAATCTTGACTTCCTTTAAATGATAATGTGATACTATTTCTTTTTTTTTTTATTCACAATCCTTCTTTTATTTGTATAAGTACATTTTAGAATATGTATCTTAGGAGGAAGAAAATATTTGAAAGGTAGAAAAGGGAATTACAAGGAAATGAAGGGCATTGACTCTCCATATATCTTTGATAATATTGGCTTTTGTACTTGATGCATTCATCTTTTATTCTCAGGTTCAACATGCCTGGTAATCACCCAGCAGTGTAAGATGCAATACTTGAAAATATAGGGTTTAAAAATGGCTCCATTTAATGATTAGATTAAAACTGATTTAAAAAAAAATAAAAATCTGTGCTTTAATATCCTGTAAGAGCAATTAAAATCTGTATTAACATTAGCCCTGGCAGAAAGAGTTTCAGAATTATTTCTCGTCCACATTAATGAGCCTTTATTATAGAAACCCTGAGGTATTTTATATCTCACATGGAAGGATATAATTAGACACAAATTGATAGGCCTGCGCGTGGTACAAAATTAGAATTTATAACAGATGATTCTGAACCTGTTGTCTGCCTAGTTTTACCCCTAGCAAATGCATCTGCAAGCACTGTAACTAATCCCCTGGAATAATCTGTAACCACTCTGCAGACATTGCCCATTTCCTGACACACAAACCATTGCTGAGCCATCCAGGTGCCATTCTTTTACAGCTTTAGGAAACACTATTGAACACCTAATGACCTTGACAGAATTCTCTGCATTAGAGAGCTAATCTACTTCATCTTTGTGATGATGCTGTGGAGCAAAGCAAGGTTTTTAGTAATGAAGACTCATAAAACCTGTTGGGTATCATATGTTTTCCTGGCTCCCCTTTTGCTCACATCCTATTGGCCTACAGCTCCTTCTTTAATTGTGTGGAATTTGTCAGACATCAGTTAAATCATTTTGTGCTTATTATGCAGCAGTGTTCAACTCCTGTTTCCTTCCTGAGAATAAAAATAGTAGAAGACAATTATGCATTGTCTTGGATATACCTGAGTTATAGGTAGAATTATGAATCTACTAAAATAAAGTTCTTGAAGTGTCTGGAAAATACAAATTGCCATTAGCTAAAAGGACTAATAGTGCTCACTGGAGTTTATTTTGGGAGCTCTATGGTCTAACTAACAGGAAACACTGAATGCTCGTAGATAAAAATCTCAACCTCTTCCTGAAACAATCATTTGTGGGAAAAATTATTCATGCCTGCCTTGAAAATATAACCCAAGACTGATAATGTTTCATAGCTCATTATCTTCCCTGACACTGTGAGAAGAGTGACTATGGATTCAATGTTATGGACAAAAAAATGCCCTTCATTTCCTTTTCATTCTTTCTAAACAAATCGTGATGCAGATGCAAATACTGTGTTAAATATTCCAATGCTTTCCCTACTTCTGAAAGTATTCTGAGTACTTGGATCTGGTTGTCAAATTCTTAGGCCTGTAACATATAATATCAGGGGTTCAACAGAAATCACCTCCTCAGAACTCTGCCTCCAGAAACAGTTTTCTCATAAAATTCAGTGCAGTTGAAATCTCTCTAACACAGCTTTTGAGGTCTCATTACTTGCTTGTTATCTCCTTGACAGCACTGCTAGCAAAAAAAAAAGCTGTTCTGAAGTTCCTAGAATGGATTTGACATCACAGCAAAGGCTCCAAAAGGGAAAGAGGTGCAACTGCAGGTGACAGGCACTGGGGAGTGTGTTTCTCTGCAGGATTTGAGGTGGGTAAGAGAAAACTAATGCTGTGAATGGTTTTTCTAGACTGAATTTTATGAAAGAATACCCAGAATATTTGATAAGCCCCCTTCTTTTTCAGTCATGTACTATAGGCAGTTAAAAAAAGAGGGAGAGGCATGTTCCAGCTGCTGGACAGATGTGGAGATGGACAGGGATATTTCTGCATATGCTCCAACAGAACCCACTGAAGGATCTGTTGACTGTTTGAGTCTTCCCATCAAAGGGAGCTCTGAGAAATGTTGGTGGGTTTTGCCTAGAACACAAAAGTTTCTCCTCACCTCACAGCATCACAAACTTTTCTACTTTTAAGGAGGTGTAAAAAGTTGAAGGTAAATAAGTGTGTGTTTTAGAAGTATTTAGAAGCCTTTTTTGTTTTTCCCTTGGGACAGCAGATTAAATCTGAGATCCAAGGAGAAACTGTAGCATGTGGCACTGAGAGCTGCTTCTTCAGCATGGCAATGCTGAACTGACATTAGCTTTAAAAACTGGAGTGTGGATTCATAGGTTACCATTATATATGTATTTTACATGAATGGTGAAAATCCTATCAGCCTTTCTGTCTTCAGTTTGATCTAGATAAAGCCGAATTCATATTCTTGACAATAATCACAGAAGATTGTCAAACAGCTAACATGACATTTCAGTTCATGCTCAGTTAAATATACATTTTTCTGTTGAATTTTACCATACTTTATTTTTATCTTAACAAGATGGAAAACTTTGATTAGATGAAACCTAGTTTTCAAGCTTAGTTTTGTCTTTTTCAAAGTATAAAAGTGTACATTTAGATTTTGATTTTACTTATTTTTTTACTTTATTAATATAGCATGATAAAATCAGTCATTTCTTATTACTGTCTTCCCTGATATTTTGAAGACACAAAATAAAATACACACGGAAGT
>JANHGL010023200.1:0-70390 GCA_024611195.1 Ceyx melanurus | reverse complement strand
CCCCCCCCCAGCTCCGACCCCCCGCCCCCCCCCCCCCGCCCCCCCCCCCCCCCACAGCCTCTCCTTCCCGCCCTCAGCCGCTCCGCCCCGCCCTCAGCCGCTCCCCTCTTCTCCGCCCAGGACAAGATGGCGGCTCTTCCCGCGCGCACCCCGGCTAACGGCCGCTCCCCTGACACGCCTCCTGCGCGCGCACACGAGCGCGCGCCTCCGCCTCCACACACCCCCCCCACCCCCCCCTCGCCTTTCCCGCGCCGAGTTTCTCGCGAGATGGGTTGCGGTTCTCGCGCCCAGTTTGAAGCTGAGGGCGCGCGCCGCGGCCGTTGCTGGCTCGCGCGCTGCGGGCGGCGGGGGACGGGGGACAGGAGACGGGGGACAGGAGACGGGGGACAGGGCACAGAGGACAGGGCACAGGGGGACGGCTCCGGGCGGCGGCCCCGCGGCTGGAGCAGGAGGCGAGGATCGGGCGCGCTGCCGGGCGGGACGCTCGATCAGAGCCCCGGCCGGCGTGAGGCTCCGTGCGGGAACAGCCGCTCTCCGCCGTCTCGCGGCGGCTCTGCGCTAAGGGAGTCCGGAGCAGGGGAGGCGTTACGTGGCCGTCCCATCTCTCTGCAGCCATGGAAGCGAAAAAGAAGTTTTTGCAGATCAAAGAAGCCTTTCAGACGGCTCAGAAGCCTCACCAGAACCAGACGAAGCTCGTCGTGGCTCTGAAGAACACCTACAATCAGGTACGGCCGCCCTCGGGCGTGCCCGCGGTGGGAGGAGCGGTGCCCGCCGAGCTGAGGGGCAGGAGGGCGCTCGGCAGCCGCTCCACGTTTCCTTCAGGCGCCCGAGGGCCTCCTCGGTCCCGCTTGCCCCTAAATGAAGTGTTGAGGCTAGTCTGCTTAAAGAAAGTCCCACCCGCAAACTGCGCGCTGTTGAACATCGTTGTCTCCTGCGAGTGCGGGTGTATGAACGGCCTGTGGAGGTGCTGATGGTGTTGCTGGAAGGGTTCGGATAGCCGAGAAGCTTGTGTGACACCAGAATAATGAATGAGGGTATCGATGGCCGGGCTGAAACCTGCTAGAGACGAATGAAAGCTTCAGAATAGAGTTCGGCAGTCCAGCCGTGCCCGCTGTGGAGCTCAAGCGGAGTGTTCAGTGACAGCAGCGTGTGCCCTAACTGCTGACTTCAGGGCTTTAACCATTTAAATGGAGGCTGTTCGTTATAAACCCGTTTGTTTTCTGTGGTACCGCTTTTGAAAGATAAGCTGAGTAGTTCTGTTGTGATTTGTTTGTTTTTATTTGTATTTTTTCTTCAGTTGGAAGATAAAGAAGATTTTCATGAAAAATTCCTTCATTTCCTTAAGTACGCTATGATAATCTATAGGAGGGAGCCAGCAGTGGAACAAGTGATCGATTTTGTGGCTAAATTTGTTACTTCGTTTTATCAAGTCAAGAATGAGGATGATGAGGAGGAGGAAGAAGAAGATAATTTACTTCTGAATTACATGTTTAACTTTCTGCTTGAGGTACAGTAACACTGAAATTATTAAGTCGTTAACATAACAAATAGAAACTTCATGCAATGCAGAAAACTTGCAGGCTCTTGAGATGTTACTTGCAAAATGGAACTTAAAAATGAAAGCAAGACAAAGCTAGAGTTTCAGGAATAACACCCCACCCCCCAAAAATCACCACACACACCCAGTAACCAACAAATGATTTCAAAAGTTAGGACCATGAGAAATATGAATTATTGTCCTATTGACTCAGAGGTGTCATGATGGCTTTACTATATACATGTGTTTGTGAGTGTGACTTAAATTTTATTAAAAAATAATAGAAAAAGCTTTTGGAATACAGAAATGCATATTTGATGTAATGTATAGAACATTAACTACTTGTGCATCTTAATGGCTTTATGTTTGAAATGAGAGAGGTGTGATTATCAGAATACTTTTGTTTTCTCTCTCAAGTCTCACAATGCCAACAACCACGCAGTGAGGTTTCGAACCTGCCAGCTCGTTAACAAGATTTTGGGAAATATGCCAGAGAATGCCCAGATTGATGATGATTTATTTGATAAAATTAATGAAGCTATGCTGATTAGGCTTAAAGATAAATTTTCAAATGTGAGAATTCAAGCTGTCTTGGCCCTGTCACGACTGCAAGATCCTAATGATGAAAACTGCCCTGTTGTTAATAGTAAGTAGGGTTGTTTTGTGTTTTTTTTCTTTTTTTTGTTTAAAAACATTTGTTGATTTACATAACTTTTAAACAATTTTAAGCTTTTTTTTTTTTTTATCAAAGCACTGAATAAACACATTTTAGAGGATGTTATTATAATGTGTAAACTGTGGAACACTTTCCCAGAGGAGGATGTAGATGCAAGGGTTGTGTACAAGGGGATAAGACAGAACTTCGTGAAGGAGGAGTCTGCTGGGGATTAAATGACAAGTTGTACTGGGCTCAGACTGCTCTGAACTGATCCCAGCTGAAGGATGATGAGAATCATGGTGTGTTCTGCACTGGGGTGGACATATGATACTTTCTTGGTCAGTTCTTGCGCACTAAGGACTCATTGTACTATGAATTGAATTTGTACAAAAAGAGAGGAGTAGAGATAATAATAATAAAAAAAACCTTTGTCTCAAATTATTGCTGTTGGCCCTGTGAGTGGCAAACTGGTTCCCAAGACTGACCTATGCTTTTTTGACTTTTTTTTCTGAATCACATCACTCCTTTTAAGAGATCATCAGCATGTCTGGAACCCAGGTTTCTTGAGGCTGTTTTTGTGTCATTGACTGAGCCTCTACTTCTGTTGCCTCTAGGCACATGGACTGTAGGTTTCTGCCAGCACAGCCGTTGTTATGTAAATTGAGCCTTGATTAAACTTTATAAACTGTTTTTTGTGAAAAGTTAATTAGTTTGTGGGGTTTCTAAAATATTTTAAAATATTTTTTTTATGGTACCTTCTTTGAAATTCTATTATCTAAGTGTTTATAAGCTGCTTATGTATAGCAATGTGTAGTCAATTGTTGACTCATAGTGCAGGAAGATGAATTCAAGTATTCTCTGATTATATTATTTTTGTTGCTGCTTTTAAGGTCAAGAATATAACATAAAGCATTATATGAATGGTTTACTTTTTGAGTTTTGGTCGGCTTAATGGATATTGCAGTTTTCCATTTATAGGAAAACGTGAAGCTTCACCTCAGAAGTAATGAGCACGTATAGCCAGTGGACTCTTAGAGGCCTGAAGGAGTCTAGGGGTTTTTTATTTATTATTTTGTTTGTCTAGTAAATGACAAAGTAGTTATTTATAGGTGGGATGTAGAGTCACAATTTTCAGGGTTATTAACTAGAGATCTTGCTTAAGATTTCAAATCCTAATTTTGCAGTGGAATTTCTTTTGAGATCATAACTTGTGATTACAGAAAATCTTGGGGTTGTGACCCTCAACTGTTCCCTGCGTTTCTGCCAGCTGTGCAGGGGCAGGGGAGAAGTCTTGATAACAGCTGATGATGTTTTTTTTCTTTACTCTGTTCTGGTTTTCTATACTGTTCCGGACTCTTATAAAAATGTTAGTATGACTGTTTTTCTTCTAGTTTACATCACACTGCTTGAGAACGATTCCAACTCGGAAGTGAGGCGTGCGGTGCTGTCGTGTATTGCTCCCGCAGCCAGAACTCTGCCCGCCATCGTAGGGCGCACGATGGATGTGAAGGACGCTGTCAGGAAGCTGGCCTATGAGGTAAATGCTGACTGCAAAGACTGCCTTAGAAAAAAGGCTTTCAATCTTGAATTAAATCATTTCACTGGTTAAACACTAAGAATGGTTAAAGAATTTCTTTCCAGTTGCCATAGTTTAGAGCAGTGGCTTAATTCAAGCTTTTGAGTTAAAACCCCTGAACTTGACTGCAGAAGTTGCTTGATACAAATTACTTTTGTGATAGAGCTCAACTATTCAGGATCAGACAAAATATGAATTACATATGCAATCTGTTTTCTGTCTATGATTTTTGTAATGTTTGTGAAGCTGTTTTTCTTAAAATAAGTTATGCTCAATAATGCTGGTGGGGAAAAAAAAAGGTATCTTTTTTGGTAGTCCAGTTTTGGGAAGTATCCATTACTTATGTTTCCTTGTAGAGGTAAGGACAAGGTGTGTTACCAAGTATGTTTATTGTGTGGTATCTTAGGCAAGATTTTCAAACAGTGTTAAAATTTTTCACACAGAATGATTTTTCTGCTCTTTATTTAGATTAAATTCTGTTTTTTAACTGAATGTCTGTATTAGTAGGCTTTAAGAAAAGTACATCCTTCATCCATTTCATTATAGGTATTCATTACTCTTGAAGCTTTAAAAGAGAACAGTTTCCATATCCAGCTGTTGCATTCAGCAGAGCTGTGAAGCTTCTAAGCCTCTTTAAT
Organism: Ceyx melanurus; assembly: GCA_024611195.1. NCBI lineage: Eukaryota > Metazoa > Chordata > Aves > Coraciiformes > Alcedinidae > Ceyx > Ceyx melanurus. The sequence goes on along the minus strand of JANHGL010023200.1, from coordinate 65,981 downwards.
ATTTTATATTTTTCTTGCATGTGCAAGAATCTGCTTGTTAATGTATTGATACAATGCTGATGATAAAGGTATTACAGGCTTTTATTGACTTAAGATTTCTGTGGATGGATAAAACTGAGTTTAAAATCATAGACAGTTTATGAATTGTCATTTGTAGAAATGTTCTTTTTTTAAAATCTTTTTAAGGTTTTGGCAGAAAAAGTTCACATGAGAGCTCTGTCAATAGCACAGAGAGTAAAATTGTTGCAACAAGGACTTAATGACAGATCTGGTAAGAGATCATCTTTTCACCATCTTAATACAAACGTTTAAGAGCATATACTTTCTGATATTTTGGGATTATTTATGTGTAAGCTGTGATGGCAATAGTAAGGAGCTCAAAGGGAGTTGTGAGGTACCAGGAATTGTTTAAGCACAAGAAATTCCATTCACTGTTTTATTTTTCTAGTGCCCTTATAGTGGACAAAACAGAAAAGGATTGCACTGTCAAAAAATAAAAAAATCAGTGCTAGTGAGCTGTGAAATAAGACCACGTGTATTAATATTAAAAAAACCCAATGTAATTAGACACAAGTACAAAAATGCAATTATTTATTTTGGTACATTTTGAGGCATATTGCATTACAGATATTTTTGTCACTAATATATTAAAGAATTGAAATGTAAACATAAATATCAATGCTTCCCCAGAGTATTTCCATGCTCTACAAGAGTTCATGGTTTGTGGAGTTTTCTGGATTGTGATGCTTACTGTAGATTTAACAGATTTTTGGGGTGAGGGTTTTTTTTTTATTATTCCCTGTGTGGGAGGGAATATATTGCTTCAAAAACATAGTAGTGCTCCATAGGTACTTTTTGTTTAACTGTTGGGTTTCTTTTTTTTTTTAAACTAACATTAAGTTCATCTGTATAATAACTTATTTCCTGAAAGCTTTCTATGGAAGAATGATATGTGAAAGTATGTTGAAAACTTACTATTTTTGGCCTTTAGTGTTTGAAACCATTCCAATTCCTCTGTCATTAGATGCTGTTAAGGAGGTAATGAGCAAGAAGCTGCTTCAAGCCTGGTTACAAATGAGTGAAGGGGATATTTTGGAATTCCTTCATCGACTGGATGTGGAAAACTGCCCAGAAGTGGCTGTTCCAGTACTAAATGCTTTGTTTTCATTATCTCCACTTCATGACCTTGTTCAGAACTTCAGAAACCTTGACAGCAGGTATGCAGATCAGTTTTCATCTCCAAGAGATTAGTATTTTGTATAAGAATATTAAAGGTTCTATATCAATGGAGAGCAGAGTAACTTGTGATGAAAATAGTCTTCAAATATTTCTGTGGGCAAGAAGTTTGACAGGATTTTACTTTCATTTTAGGAAATCTATTCCTGTGCATTTAATGCTTGGACTGGATGAGCCTAAAGGTCTTTTCCAGCCTGAGTGATTCCATTTGTTGTCTTTTATTCTCTTGTATTTACCAATATGTATGTATTTAATTTTGTCTAGAAAACTGATTCCACTGGAAGACTTAACAGCAGAGAAGGTGATATATTGGAGATGTCTTTGTGAATATCTGAAATCAAAAGATGAAGAATGTGAAGCTTTACTAGAACAGGTGTTGCCAGAACCAGTTATATATGCTGGTTATTTATTAAGGTACGTTGCATTTAAAAAAAAAATAAAATTTAAGAAGAAATAGAATAATCTATTGTAGTAGATTATTCTTATTAAAGTGGAGAAAATTTACTTTATTCAACTAGATTTATTTCAAAGCCAAAGTAGTGCTTTAACAATGATTAACAAAAAAATAATTTTTTTTTAAGATTTCAGAGAGAATTTACTTTTAAACAAACTGTAAAAAGCAAATTTGTAACTTGAAAAGAATTTTTTAATGTCCTTTATCATGAATTATCAACAAGGTAGACTGCTAGATCAATAGCATCATAACTCTTTGCCACTTAATAGAATAGCAGAACTTTCTGTAACACGCAGCTTTTTCAATTTATTATGTAGGTTGCTGTGTGTTTGCCAAGAGCTTGCAGGAAGAGGTTTTTAGATCTTGCAGAAGCCAAAACTTTTCATTGTTTTAGTTTGTGAAAATAAAGCAAAATCTGACTGCTGCTCCCTAAGAGAGGTATTTTTGAAAGTGAAAGTTCATTCCCTTCTCTTTGCCTTGCCCAGGCAGGCATACTCCCAAAGACTGGGGTTTGAGGGTAGTGACAGAACTGCTGAATGAGCCAGTGACAGAACATTTAAGTGGGGGGAGGGAGGCATGAACATTCACTCAATCTTTTCAACAGAGTGAAAAAAAGGAAATAGTTAGTGTGTGGTTGTGTTGTTGTTGTTTGGGTTTGGTTGTTTTTGTGTTGATTTGGTTTGCTTTTTGCCCAGTGGGATACTTTGCTATTAACATAAAATCTGAGCAGTTTACATTTGTGAGCATGAAGTTTGCTGAGAAATCTTAACTGAGTTATTTTTAAGGTTTGCAACTAAGGTAACCCCCTGATCATACAGGACAGGAAAGTGGTGGGGTTTTGGGGCAGAGTTGTTTTTGGTGTTGCTGTTTGTATTTTACTTTCAAACAATGAACCTGTTTGTAATTATATCTATTCTGTTTGGATTCAGTTACATTCAAAGTATGCCAGTTCTTAGTGAAGAACAAAAAGAAGACTTTAATTGTTTTGATAACCTGATGACAAAAGAATTTATAGGCCAGCAACTGATTCATATCTTAGACTGCATGGATACCACAGAAGAGGGAGGAAGGTAAATAGAAAATGTGTTTTTAAGCTTACAGCACTCATGCCTGTGGACAGGTGTAAAATCTCTGTTGGGAAAATAACCTGATCAAACAGACAAAATACAATTCTAAAGCTACTTGGAAAAAAAAAAAAAAAAGGCACAGTCTCTTTAATGGAATTGTTCCCCAAAGTGTGCCAAATATTGTCTTTTATGGGAAAACGAGTTTCAGTGCAGATGCAGCATTGTTTGGGGAGAACAAATTCAGTTGTTTTCACAATGTGTTCTTGAAATGATGAAGTTATAATTCTGTTCATTTCAAATGTAGCATGTGAAAATTAAAAGCAGATAAATGGATTATTTCTCAGCAGATGACTTGTAGTAAGTAACCTATGTGGGTTTTTTATGCTTTTAAGCCCAGCCTGCTCAGGCCTAAAAGGTTACAGAAGTTTTTGATGCCAAACTGAATTGAAGTGTGTTATCTGAGTCATTCCTATACTCTGAACAGCCTTTTAATGTGAAGTAATAAGAGCAAGTGAATCTGGGAGTTCATACCATCACAGGCATTTATAACAACATGCAGCTGTGGTAGTAGAAGCTGCATGGTGTTATAAAGTCATCACGCTAACTCAAACTGGGTAAAATATTAGCTTGTGTCTTCCAGTTTCTTGACTAAGCAAAGACTTTTTTTTTTTTTTTTTTTTAAATCTTAAATGCAGAAAGCAACTGTTGGTTATTTTACAGAAGATTCTCATGTTACCTACAACTTCAACAGCCCTCATATCTCCACTTGTGGAAAGATTACTCAGTATTGTTAAAGGTGATGATGGAAGGATTCAAATTGTAAGTCATTCTAAAGGCTCTACCTTCTATATCAAACAGCCTTCACAAAGCACTGTAACAGAAATACCAGGAGTTAAATGCTTCCCCAAACTAAAAATATTTTGTCCTTCACCTCCCATTAACAATTTTTTATTTTAAGTATAGCTGCATTTTGTGATTTTCCAAAGATGTTTATCTTTAGAGATTTGGCTGGTGTTATAAATGTAATCCTCAAGCTAGGAAAGTATTCTACTTTGACAGCCTGTTTCAGAATCCTTTGTCATATTAGATGCACAGTGAGGATCATGTACATTTTGTACTTTTCCAGGTTTCAAGTTTCTCTTCCCTCCTTACAGCTGAGATAGGTACTAAAAACCTTTGTAAGAAAAGTTTTTTATATAGTAGAATCTTTATATACATCATAATTATTGAAACTCAACTCCTGAGAAATGGACCCTTGTTGCTGGTGGCAGTGACTGTGAACTGTTGGCATAGACACTGCTTGACTTCCTCAGGGATGTACAGTGTTCTGTTTTCTTGCTTACCTACCTAAACAGTAGAGAACTCTAGATATTCATGGTTAGACTATGGATTGTCAAATGGAGGCTTTATTTGCAGTGAATGAGCTGTTCCGGGAAACTGCAGAACTGTCTTTACTTTTTCAGAATACTTTAAATTTGGAAAAGTTAAATGCTTAGTACTGAGCTGAACTGAAGGGTACTAATGCAATGCTTCTAACAATAGATTGCAGAAATCATATCAGAACTTCGTGAGCCCATTGTTACAGTTGAGCAGCCTGTTGATCCTGCTGAAATAAGGAGAAGGGAGCTTAAGGTAAGCACATTCTGTCAACCAGCATACTCTTCTGGTAAGAGTTTCATATGGTAGTGTGTTTCTGGCTAGTGCCAATAATGTATTGTTGGCTAATACAACAAAGGCTGTGGTATTAAATTAATTTTCTCTTTACTTTGTATTTCAGTTGGCTGAAATGAAAGTGAAACTTTTTGAAGCAAAAAATGCTTTGGAAGAATGCATTATTCTGCAAGATTTTAATAAAGCATCAATATTAAAAGACACAATAACTGACTTAGAAAACCAAAAAAATGAACTGATAAAAGCAGCAGAGCAACATGAAATCAAAGAAACCCATGTGGAGAAGGTCTCTTCCCCTCCTGTATTCCCAAATGCTGCTTATGTTTTGATGTTTATTCATGGATCTATAAGGAATGTAGTTCAGCCTTGTCATCTAAATTTTTCTTGAAAATGAACACTGAGGGTATTCCCATTCTCCTTCTGCATGTGTAGAGACTGCTGAAATGCAGTTAAACTTCTCTTTTGTCCCTGAGTAACTAAATAATTGTAGAAGGGTCTTGTGTTTACTGCTTTTACTCTTAACTAAGTGAAAACATAAACCTGAATCTCTTTTCATCATAGTTCATAGGCAGATTTTGATTAATATTCTTACACAAGAAATGTGTAATGGAGATGTTTGAATAGGGAAAGAGATTCATGTCCCTATTTTCCTTATCACAACCACCATTTGTATTAATAATATTATTTTTCCTTTTCCCTGACCCCCATGAAGAATGATCCTGAAACACTGTTGAAGTGTCTGATGGTGTCTTATGAGCTTCTAAAGATCATGTCCCTTTCTAAAGGAATTTGTCCAACCATAAAAGAAATCATTGACTCTCTGGTATGTATGAATAAATATTGTTATAATAGAAAAGTATACATCATAGCTGACCCTCTGGTGCTGGTAGCATGCTCTGTGATTATTTTACAGCCACTTTGCTGTACCTGTAGTGCTGTGTCTGGTGCTTTTAAACCTTCCCAGAACCTAGTGTCTTAGAGGTGCAGTCCAGATACTGTTCTGAGCTCCTGTGCCAGACCTGGTTGTGGCAGAGATAGTAAATAAACCAGGAATATGGTGTTTGACTCATGCATCACTGTTGGACAGTGTTGAGTTATACTGTGCCAAGTATGATGCTTAGGAATCTACTGAGTGTCCTTGCTAGTACTTTTAATTACATCATTCAGAATATGTTATTTGGGATATTTTATTTGTTCTTGTTTGAAGTTTAAGTGTTTAGTAAATGCAAAGTTATGAAATGATGCCATCATAGCGTTCACCTTCTATTTACTCTGCCTTTTCTTTTGTGGGGATTTTTACCATTTGCTTCTCAAAACTATTGCAATTGCATCAAAGTGGCTTCTGTGTTTTGCAACTTAAGACTTTTTTTTTTTTCTCTGCGAGAATACTAATCTCTTAAGAAACGTGTGTGGATTTTTGTTTGGGTTTGTTTGTTTTTTAATGGTTTGATTTTTGTTTTTCTTTTCCCCCACAATGAGTGGTCAAATCAGTTTCATTTGAAAACAAATATTTATTAAAAACAAGCACAAAACAAAACACTCATGATTTTTTGCCATGATTTTATTACTGATTTCAAACAGCATACTCAACCTGCTGGTGGTGTTATCTAGATAAACAGAGTGTTTAGCACTTAACCATTTTCCAAACTACATTTTTAATTTCAGGGGGAGCTCATTTTAGTACTCAGGGTTTTTTTCAGTTTGTGTTTCAACTAAAAAGTCTAATATTATTTCTAGATACTTCCTGGCATAACTAATGTCCATCCAGCTGTGAGAAATGTGGCAGTTCTGTGTTTGGGTTGCTGTGCCCTTCAGAACAAAGAATTTTCCAGACAACAGCTTGCATTGCTGTTACAGGTAAATTATCTGATAGGAAATGGAACAATCCTCTCTGTGACTTAGAAACAGGACTAATTTTCTTTTCTATAATAAGCTATTCTATGTAGTTATATGTGAGAACTGGTGATTCCTGTTTTCCTAAGGATCTGGAGAGTGTTGTTTCATCTAGATTTTTCTGATGTCTCATAGTATTCAAGCTGATACTGTATCTCAGTAGTAGCATGCCTTGCCTTCGTAAGGTCACCTCTTCTCTTGAAGGTTTGTAGGAATTCTTTATCTGTAAGGTCTCACTTTCTCTTCCAAATCTGGGTGAAATCAGTTGTGTATTTAGATTGTTAAATCACAAAAGAAGCTGCAGTAATTCTGTAAGGCTGCCTTCCTTGGGAAACCAAACTACAAATGCAACTGTCATTGTTTTTGCATTTCAGTTACATAATTACCTGTCATCTTAGGTGTCCAATTTATTTTCTGAATTATTAAATTTGTATGGCATAAGGAAGAGTTGTTCATTAGAGGATAAAACAGTATTCCAACCAGCAGATGATAGCATGGCCACACATCCATGGATATGGAAAGTTGGATGCCATAATACCCACATCACCACCATTGTGGTAAATGGTCTGATGCTGAGCTAATTGTAAAGATGGCACTTGTTAACTTTTCAGACCCTGGCTTTGAGAGAAGTGAAGGTGGCCATTGTGCTCTGCTAAGAATGTGTTTATGTGCACACTGAGGAGAGCTGGCAGCAGATGTTGAGGTGTATGTTTGGCTCTGGTGAGTTGATAGACTGTCAGCCACCATAGTAGGAAAGCTTTGGGTTCCTAGGAACTTTATTGTATTGCTTTTAATTTGCCTTTGAGTATGCCTCATTAAAATCAGTTTGTTTAGGGAGGATTTCAGTTGTTTTAGCAACTCAGAATTTAGACTTGAGTAATTAATTTCTGTAGGTACTAAACCACATATTCTTTGTGCAGGCTGCCATCAAAACCAGGGTGTTGGGCTAAACAGATCTAGGATCGCTAGGTCCGTGATGTATGATTTTATTTCAATGTTAATTTGAAATATAATACATATATAATAACCTTTGCAAGTTTGACTTGTATTAGGATCTTGCTTCCTGCTGCAAGATATATACTGTTTATTTTACATTACATACTGTTTATTTTAATTAAGCTATACAGTATTTCAGAACAGGGATTTTCTTAGGTATTTTTTTCCTGTGGTCTATAACACTATGGAGTTACTACAGGCAAAAAGACTTTGTTTGTCTGATTGATTTTATGTAATAGAAATTGCATATTTTACTTGATAAATTAATTCCCAGACAAGTTCGTGTTTAAAGGTGTATCATGTCTTCCTAAAACCTGACATTTCTCCCAAGTATTATAAAAAGTTTCCCAAATGAAATAATGTTGTTTAAGCATAACAAGATTTTGTTTTATGTTAACACTGGTGGTCTTCTGTTAGATGATGTATCATTTTCCTTATTTAACGTAGGTTCTACAAATAGATAACCTAAAGGTAAAGCTCAGTGCTTTAAAGGCAATTTTTGATCAACTGATGCTCTTTGGGATTGAGCCATTTAAAAGCAGAAGAGACAATGACTGTCAGAGCCAAGATGAACATCTCGGAGCTGAAAACGGTGAGGAAGTGAGTAAATCAATGGAGGAGGAAGACAATGCCACAGTTCACAGCCTGCTGCAGCTGCTCTCTGGCTTCTTAGACAGTGAGGTGAGCAATACTCTGAAATTTGCCTTAGCTTTGTTTTAAAATGATTTTTGCAGAAGGTTTAACACTGTGGTGTGTGTGAATATTGCACAGTGTGTAACTGAAGCTAAATGTTACTTCAGAGCAAGCTTTGAATTCCATGCAGGAGCAAGTATGTGGATAAAGTAGAATGTAGACTATTGTTGTAAACTATTGGTGATAGAGTGTATCTGATCAATTCCTCCTCCAGTTTTCAGAGCTTAGGACAGAGGCTGCAGAAGGCATAGCCAAGCTGATGTTCTCTGGGAGGCTGGTGAGTGCCAAGCTGCTTTCTCATCTGGTCCTGCTGTGGTACAATCCTGTCACTGAGGAGGATACTCGGCTCAGACACTGCCTAGGAGTTTTCTTCCCTTTATTTGCTTATGCAAACAGGTATGGCCTTTGTAAATTATGATGTGAAAGTATACGTTGGTCCAGCAGCTTTAGGAATCTTTTTCAGTCTTGCACAAGTAGAAACATCACAAATATAAATTAGACCTAAAAGTCTAGTTCAACCTCCTATGCAACTACTTTTGAATGTGCATAATCTCAATTTATCACTGCTGTCAAAACTTTCCATTAATTCTCTCTTATCCCTATGGACTTCCACATATTTTTTTCTTTTCTAAGCCTATAATTGAAACTTTTTTTTAAGATAGTGAATGAAAGATTAATTTGAATAAATGGTTTTACTATTTTATGCTTCCGAGCAAATCAAGTAGACTTTGAAGCATGACTAAAAGGTAGCAGGAGTGTTTCAAAAGCAAATAATTAGTGTCCAGCATATATCAAAGCAGCAGACTGTTTGGTTGTGGTTTGGATTTTGCTTTTGTTCTGTGGGTTGTTTTTTTTTTTTTTTTAACCAAAGAATACTCCAATCTCAATTCACAGCAGGTTCAAACTCTCCTATTCCTTTTGGTAGTGGACAAAGGAAGTAAAGAGCTGATGTAGGTAGATAGGAGCTTAACTAGTAATTCTCATCTCCTTTCACTTCCTCAAAGTAAAAAATGTTTGACTTACTTTTCAGTTGCAGCTAGTGATTTTAACCAGTCTGAGCTAGCTGAGTTTTTATCTGCTTTTTTATGGTTAAGATTTCATTTAGGTATAATATACATTACCTTACCTCTTTTTCCAAACCAAATAGAGTTGTTATTTTTGTGGCCTATAAATTGTCACATTAAGGGTTGAGGTGGCAGGTGTGGAGCAGAGGGGCAGCAGATGGGACACCAAACAAACGTGTTCTTCCTGTTGTCTGGCATGTAGGGGAAGGAAGAGGAGAAAAATACCCAGTCTTCTCCAAAATGCTTTTTTTCCTACTTAAATTCTTTTGAAAATGAGAAACACAAAAACTAATTAAATATGCTTCCAGTATCTCTGATATTAAATAATATATTTAAGTTTTTATCATAAATTATCTGTGAATATATATATTTTCTTGTTTCAAAAATGATTTATTTTTAGTTATGAGTTCTCATAATTGTCCACCTGAGTAATTCTGTGTATTTCAAAGTTGCTTGCAAATGAGGTGACTCCTTCTGACACCTCACAGATGATCTGTTTCTTGAAAAATACCCCATGGTGTATGCTTTATAGAAAATCAATGGAGGAAAAACATACCAAATGTTAGTCTGACTTACTGATTTGGAATCTCTAGTTAGGAAAAAGAATGAATTTTCTTCTCAAAACATCTGCAATCTGAATGGCAAATGGTTCATTTTAAGATGAATCATGGAGTGTATTTGGGTACCAGTACTATATTTTTAGAAGAGAACTATTAATTATCATGTGTAATTCAGAACAGTCTGCAAAATTGCCATTCAGGAACTGATTGAGATCTGGCTGAGGTTTTGTACCTAATTTTGGTACTGAAATCTCACTGAATTTCAAAATTCTTTTTTTCTGGGTGCTGCTCTGTTTAAATTTTCCATCTGGTCACAGACAGAATCAAGAGGCTTATTTTTTAAAATGAAATATTTGAACTCTCTAGGGGGGAGATGTTGCTGCTGACATACAAATATTCAGTCATGTCACTAGAGTGTTGTGGCATGCTAATAACAGGGACAGGATCCTGTAAGCCATGAGCAATTATTATTCATGGAATGTTTTCTAAAAAGCAATAAACTTCCTGGCAGCCTAAGAGGAGGAAGTTCTGCCTTGTGCATGTATGCTACTAGAATTTATTTTTCACTTTTTAGTTTAGAGGAAATAATCTGAATGATACTTCAGTTATCCTTAAGCCAATTTAAAGACTTAAAGATGCTTAGAGTTCTTCTTTCTTCCTCCAGTTTTAGTGCTCAAAAGGTCTTTCAATCAGCTGATTTGGCTCTAATGCAGAAGAAAAGTCTGCTTTTTAAAATATTTGCTTTCTTATTTTTCTTCTGTAGTTTTAAGGATTCAAATAGGTTAACAAGTATCAGAAACAAAAAGGGGTACAGCTCACCAGTTGAGTGTACTTTTTGACACTTTACATGTTAAATTGTTCTGACCTGTCTTGTAAAGCTACACTTTTAGACTGTTGCTGCAGAACCAAGTGAAGGGTTATTTTTATGCTTGCTTGGCAGGAGTCATTAACTCTTCTGAGAAAAGAAAGAACAGTATTTATTCAAAAAATCTTGTTAACCACTGCACTTATTTATCAGGCTTCCTTGCATTCTTACACAATGAAAAGTATCCCCAGAGGAAAATGCTAGCAGGAAGGAGCAATGAGCAGAAGACAGATTAATCTAAATAAAAGCTTTAGAGAATTGTATTTCTGTCCCTGGAGAGAATGTCTGTATATATCACTTAGGTTTTCAATAGTAAGGGTGAATTTTCAAACAGTTCAGAGGCATGAAGTGTTATTTGAAACTTACTTGAAATACCATATACTAAAACCCAAAAGAAGTTGGCTCTGTGAAACAGTTCTGCTGTCTTGGTCTGCTGGCTGGCTGCTGAGGTTGGCTGCTCCCCCTTGGCTTGATGTATTGCAAGGGGCATGGGATTCTTCATCATAGAGAAAATTTAGGGGTGAATTAAGGTCTAATTTTGTCTCATTAGGCTGCTAATGTTTGACTCAATTGAAACAGGTCTAACCAGGAGTGCTTTGAAGAGGCTTATCTTCCAACTCTGAAAACACTGTTCAATGCTCCTGCAACCTCACCTTTGTCTGAAATTGACACCAGTAATGTTTCTGAACTGTTAGTGGACCTGACCAGGCCAAGTGGTTTGAATCCTCAGTCTAAGAAATCTCAGGACTATCAGGTACAGTGTTTCAAACTGGAGGAAAACAGTATTTGTGCCTAGAGATTAAGAACTGACCCCCTTCACTTACTGATAGCTGTCCAGGATGCTCTGAGATTCCTAGTGTCAGAAAATGGATTAAATGAAATCTATTGGTTTGACCTTCCTCCTTCCCTGCTCCTGCAGTTTCCCTTCCCTCTTACAATCAAAAGATGCTACTAGGAACTTGCACAATGGGAATTGTTTGTATTGGGATTTTCACAAGTCATTTGGTGTATGTACTCAAAATACAGCATTTTAGAACAAGTATTTACTCTGTAAAATTAGTCACTCACTGCTTAAATCAGAATAATCTTTTCTGCTTGTAAAAAGTTTCCAGCAAAAAAAATCTGATACCTGATTTATTTTCTTTGCAGGAATTAACAGTGCATGATAGTTTAGCACTGAAAATTTGCAATGAAATCCTGGTGGACCCAAATTCTCCAGACGTTCGTATCTACACAAAAGCTCTAAATTTGCTGGAACTCAGTAGTTCTTCTACAGACAATCTTCTGTTTCTGCTCAATGAGATTCTAGAGGTAGTACATAAAGAACATGGTTCTTACTTTTTTAATCATTGGAAATTTAATTTGATATGCTTAAAAATATAGTGCTTTTTGTTTACCATGACAGTGTGACAAAGTTCTCTTTCAGCTGGTCTTTGAAAATTAATTTTTGAGTTGTTTACAAAATTCTGAGCTGATATCACTATAATGTATGTATTTCAGCTACCATACATAGTGAAAAGGGGGTGAAACAGTACACCCAACTTGGTATGTTTCAGTACAGTAAGTTCTTCTGATAACTGTGGCATAGTTATTTTTTTAATATTAAAATAACATTTAATGGTAAGTCTCTTGTATGGCTTGTTTTAGTTAATATTTAACATCTGAAATTTTACAGAACTTATGCAGTAACTGTAAGACCATTAGGCAACATGCAAAGGGTGTGTGACTTCAGATGAAGTGGGAAAGAATTACAAGTGATGAGAATATTCTTATTCTGTATTAATAAAAGGATCAGTGTGAAAACTAAGTAAAATTTGGGAGTGTCATCCAGAGGTCACTGTGCTCTGGGACTCAGCTGGAAAGCTCTAGTTGCTTTTTCTTTAGGTTTTGCTAAAAAAACAAACAAACAAAAACCAGACAACAAAACAAAACCAACCAACCAAAAGTAAGTATTTTGGGGTTTTAGTGTCTGGAGTTGGAGAAAGTGTTTCTCCTTTCAACTTGACTGATCATCTTCCTGTCATACATTGTATCCTTTGTGCAGTAAATGTAAATTTATCCACTAATAGCATTAGTTAATGGATAAAAAAACCCTCAAAAACCAAACCAGTCATAAAATTAAGTAGCATTTATTTTTCACTGTCTCTTCCAGAAAGTGAAAGATAAACTGTGTCAAAGAGCTATTGAGAAGATGAAGATGAACTTGACCCAAGATCCTAATGCAGACAAAGACCACTCAGAAAGGGAAGCAGAACAGTCTGAAAGGCCTGGGGAAGCAGAGCAGTCTGAAAGGACACAAGAAACTGGCACCATATTTTCTGAAAATACTAATCAAGATAAAGAAGGTAATTTGGGAGAGGTGGAGCTTAGGAGCAGGTGAAGGCCTGAGTGACTTGTTTAGGTGTTATGATGTTATGAAACATGTTTTAGTTTTCCCATTCTTTGAAAAAGTATTATTATTAATAATGGAGGAAAAAAACATCTGGGTAATGCACACAGCTAAAAGTATTTGTACTAAAGTTTTGGTTTTGTTTTGTTGTTTTTTTTTTAATTGCTTTTTGGTCCAGTTGTGTTTTGCTACTCTCCTTGTGACTCTAGTATAACTAGTGCTGTACCTTGAGCTCTTTGTAACAATGACAGTGTTACAGTGGGCATTTCTTCCATCTGTATGGCTGCTAAATACTAGCGCTGACTAACTCCTATTTAGGATGTGACACTGACCTGAAAGAAGAAGCAAGTACTTTGTGGGGATTTGAGACTTTGAATTAGCCTTGCCTGTGCTTCTTGCAGACTGTATCAGCAGTATATAGCTGGTATCTTTGCTGGTGGCACTGGTCTGTCCTTGTTACAAGCTCACATGTTGGAACTAGATCTGGTTTTACTGCTATTTAAGATCTTGAAGTGGAAGTGTCTGGAAGACTTTTTGCTGCACAGCTTGTGCAGCAGCAGTACATTGTGCTGGTGGCACTTTAATTTCTTACAGCTTCCATGTTTTTTCTCTTGAAATAGTTGTTGGGTGGGAATGTGGATGTATGCTTTTGAAAAAAAGTTGCCTTGTTTTCTTGTAACGTGCCAGTTAGCCAGCAGTGTGTGCTTGTGGCCAAGAAGGCCAATGGTACTCTGGAGTGCATTAAGAAGAGTGTTAACAGCAGGTTGAGGGAAGTTCTCCTCCCCCTCTACTCTTGCTTTACTGAGGTCAAATCTGGAATGCTGTGTCCAGTTCTGGGCTCCTCACAAGACCTGTGCTCCAGTCTTTCACCAGCCTCCTTTTCTTTGTATGTGCTGCAGCTCCTCAGTAAGGTGCCCAGAACTGGACACTGTATTGGAGTGCTGAGTAATTGAAAATATTGGTACTTAGGATAAATTAAAAGTTGATTTGCTATGACTTCTGTGTGTGCTATTCTGTTTCACAGAAAACAATAAAGATGCTTTTCACACTCCAGTTAATGAATCTAAACGTAAAGCAACTGTAAAACTGAAATCCAGAAGAAAAACTGACAAAGGTAGGCACAGCTGCTTCTGCCTGCACTAGCAGCTTTGCATAACATAATTTCATACTAAACTTTGTGAATATAGAAAACTGATTCAGTCTTCATACTCTATTTAACTTTTATTTGCAAAGCTATCAAAATAGTCTGTTTTGTGGAAATGTTTGTGCTGTTAGCCTCTCCAGACAGCAGATCTAAAAAAAGAGGGGGTAAAAAGAGTCCCACTAGAGGATTTCAATATAATTTGGCCACAGCTATTTACAGCAAGGTACAGGTGTTTATGGGAGAAGTACTGTAGTGGGGACTTTGTTGTGATTTCTCATATTCTGTGTGGTGACTGCATGTTTATATGCTTCAATGTGATACCAAACACTGAAGAAAGACACCATTTATTTTCTTAAACTAGTTTTGTGTCATGATATGAAAAGAGACTTTTGCTTACACTTAGGAGAGCAGAAAGCAGCAGCTGAGTCGAGGTCCACGACCAGGAGAAAAACTGGCACCAGTGTGAAATGCAGCACTGAAAGGTGAATCTTCCTCTCCCCCAAAACCCTGATACCTCTTCTAACTACAGAATGAATCCAAATGCTTTGTTCTTCACTGTAGCCTGCATTTTTAATGTCCTCTATTGCTAATACACAAAGAAATAGTGAAGCCTTTTTTTTTTTTCTTGAACTGGTACTTTTGAAAGAAGAGCAGGTTTGACAGCTTCACATTTTATTATCATTGCCTCACAGCCTGTAATTATTTCGTTTTGTTTTTTTAATATACCTGTTGTATGTAGAGTGAATGTATGTTCTAGCAGACAAAATCTTCCAGTCACTTGTTCTGCTTTTTAAAAAACTGTTCTTTGTTTGGAGAAATGATACTTTTAATTGAAATTATTTTTCTCTCTCCATGTTTTTGTTGCTTTTCAACATGTAGTTGATAAGCTTCTAGAAATGACTGATAAGTGACTGCACACAGAGCATTCCTTCCATTGAGGTCTTGTAAGATACAAGCATTAAAATGACTGTAATTTTCAGTAGTGCTCCCTCTTTCTCAAGCAAGTATCCCAGAGATTTGAGATTACTTGGGGTTCATCAGCCCCATTTGCCTGTTTGCTGTTTACTTTGCTGCCACCTCTCTTCTGGGGGTTTTGCTTGTTTTGCAACTGCTAACACTTTATTGATGCTGCTGTGTCACTTGGAACACATCAATAGATTCCTCTAAAAAAAAAATAAATTATCATTTTTGCTGTTGAAGAACATGTTTCAAATTTGTTAATATAAAAATTCTTCAGCTTGCTTAGTCTTTTTGGACTGACTTGAAAATATTTTGCATTGCAGTGGTGATGAAATTCCAGACTCAGTCCCAGTGCCAAGTTCAAGGCCTTCCCGCCGAGCGAAAACACGGGCCATGGAGAAGACAAGAATGAATCTCTCCAGACTGCTGAGTGATGAAGCAGAGTGATGAAGACAAAAGGAGGCAAAGTATCCTTTGCTAATGCTGGCAGTTAACATCCCACTTGAAACTAAAATTTGTTTTGTTGTTAGTTGTGTTTAACTGGCATTTATATTATGAACGTTTGTAATTCTAGAATTTGATGGGAACTTTTAATATTTTTTAACTATATGCTTTTACCTGTTTTCCTGCTATGAAGTCTATTATGTAATAAAAACATATTAAATATTACCTGAACAAAACTTGGATTTATTACTTGATATAGAAGAATGCTTTTAATCTGCAAATGACAATTCCTGTTGGGGGAAGTACTTGACAGTTGTAGCTGTTTTGATATTTAACATTGTTCAGGAAGAATGTTTGATCTGGAGCAGTTGCTTGGGATGGCAGCAATTTTGAATGTTCATGTTAATGTAAAATAGAATTAATCTTAATTGTGAATTCTGCTTCCTGCAGATACGTGTCCACTCTATTTTAAATAAGGTCAATATGCTAAAACTGAGTTACTGGTTTTACAAACCCAAGTCTGGAAGTCTGCTACTGATCTTGACCTTGTTATATTAAAATCAGTAATGTGCTTTTAAAAAAGCATAAAAATATTTCTAGTACAAAATAAGATCCAATAAGGAAAGGAATGTTCCAGTACAGAAAGGGCAAAAACCAAACTAATTAATAAGATCTGTGTACTCTTTTTCACGTGGCACACAACTGTCAATTTTTGGTAGCTTTTAAGTTCACAAATGTTTTTCTAACAACACAGAAGAGCAGAGTTGTGTTGCTTTTCCTCCCTTTCAGTGCTGGGTGGAAACTTGTCAAACCACAAAATGCCATGGCACACTTTTCTGCTGATATTTGCTATTCAGAAGCTTATGTAACTGTGATAATTTAAAATAGAATTTGTAAATCCCAAGCTCCCTCTTTTGAGCTCCAAATCCCCAGGTTGTGTTCTGAGTTTGTGTACATGCAGCCACTTGAGATCAGACAGTGTCTGTCTCCTGGAATGGTGCCTCAATACAGTTCAAACAGGGCACATGTGTATTTCAGTTTTTCTGTTGCTGTAAGGTTTAGTGTTTGGTGTGGGGTTTTGGTTGTTGTTTCTTGGTTTTTTAAATTCCAAGTCCTGTTGCCCTTGCTGTCCTGTCAGTGGCTTGTTCTGCCACTAGTACACTTTCCACAACTGCTGCTCGTCCACTCTTATTTCTGGCTAAAATGAGCTTCTAGGAGCTCACCTACTTGAGAGTCAGTGTGGCACAAAGGAGAGGATCACCACTGTTAGAAGTTAACACCAGACAGATGTTCAGAGGTGAGAGGTGTCCTAACAGAGAGGGTCTGGCATTTACCCAGGCTGTGACATGGGGAAATCCATGGAGCATCTTCTGCTCTGGGCACACGAACCTGCATCTCTTCCTGACTGGCTTTGGGCAGCCCTGACTCCTCACTGTGCCATGGAGCTCCCCTGAAGTCACCCTCAGTCCCCCTCCCCAGGTAAGCTGATTCTGCTTTTGGCTTCCTTGCCCCTAGAATCCAAGTGCATGACATAGTGGAGATACACCCAGACCCCCTAGACAGTGTGATGCTGAATGGTCACTCTTACAGTCATGTTGTGTATTGTCTGACACTGCAGTGACTCAGCAGCCTTGTGGGATCTGGTGAGACTTGGCAAAATTCACAACAATCTCTTTATTTCTGTTACTGGGTTGCACGTGCAAACCAACAAGCTTCTGTAAAGAGCAAGTGCATCTTCACTTTAAGACAGTAATTTTAAGTGAACCCTTCATACTTTTTTTTTTTTTTTTTTTTTTAATACAATACAGTGTCTTCCAAGGAAACTTCCTTCTGGAATATTAGTTCTTGGCAAGCAAAGGACAGACATCTTAATAAGAAGTTGAATTAAGAAACCTCCACTCTAGCTATTGAATGTATGATTCCAGAAAAGAGACATATATCATATGGTTTTATTCTAACACTTTTGTTATAGCTCTATTAATAAAAGTTTTGATGAATGAAGTACATGAACCTTGCTAAAGCTGAGCTAAGCACGGAATGTCTACAATGTAGTCAGCTACAACCACTTACTACTACTTTGAGTAGAGTTCAAAAATTTGATGTTTACATTGAATTTCCAAAGTACACGTGGAGGGGAAAAAAAATGAAATAGGAAGAGCATTTACATCCATTTTAATTGGTGGCAGGCATAAATTCATAAAAACAGAAGGGGAAGAAAGACCATTTAGCAGAAACCTCAAAAAGTGCAGATACAGATTTGTTGAATGACAATCTCAGGAGCTTCTCCTGCAGGCTTGGCCTTTCTTGCAGACATCACGGTCATTAAACACTCACACAGAAGTTCTCAAGAGAAACGAAGATGAAAGTGTAACTGCAGAACCAAACTCTTGTTTGACAACAGCTCCATCTGTTTGCAAAGGAGATCTCCTCAGGTAATTCACCTTTTTACTGCTTTGCTTCGAGGTAGTCTGTCTGTCTCCACCTGTTACCAATTCCTTTGAATTGTTATTACCATAAATCTTTACATGGTGACTTATGCCACAAATTACATAATATATTAACTTTCGTGCACAAAAATAAAATTGGGAAATAATAATTAAACTTAACATAGAAAAATCACAATACTATCGGAGGGGAACATCTGATTTTGATATAAATTTGTACTGCAAGAATTTCATGATGGTCAGATGTGAAACTTTATATTTAAAAAAAAGAAAGTACATCAAAATGAATAATGCTAGTAGTAATATAAAGCCAAATCACACAAGATAATTTCAAGATCCATGTAATAAATGCTTATTATTCAGCAGAAAAAAATAAATCGGGAACAATGTACAAAAGAATAGTGCAAGAACAGCTGCAATCTATTTGTTCTCATCAGTTGTGAGATTTTGGTTAAAAACTTTACAGCTGGCGAGAGATGCTGCTGAAAAACTCAGATTCCACTCTGTGGGCTGATTAAGGCACTTCTTTATGGACTTCAAATGTTCATTTTCTGTGCTCATGTCTATTGAATTCTGCGGCTCCGAGACTTTCACTTGTAGCGTGCTGTGAGAAGAGAAGCAGGGGTGGGAGAGGGAGAAAGAGGAGAGACAGTTTAGTATTGCCCTGCACATGGATTCGAGGCAAGCTGAGGTGCTGGCAGGCTGCCTACACCTGGGCTTGGTGCTGGCTTCACTGCACTGTGTTCCAGAAACACTGAGCTCAGCCCCCACTGCAGTGCTGTCCCTGTGGCAGCAGCTGGGGCTGGCACTGCAGGGGCTGTGCCCTGCTCCTCCATGGGCACTGCTGGAGTCTCCTGTGGTGCAGCTCCTTGGGGGGAAGGTGATGCTCTAAACCCTGTCCTGCTGGACTCTCAAACCACAGAGCAGGAACAGGGAAGAGTTTGGGGCTGGTTTCTTTTGCTGACGCTGTTAATTTAGTACAATAATGAAAGGCTTGATATAGAAACAGCTTTTGTCTTGTTTCAAATGTAGGAAAATAAATAATACAACAGGGAAAGATACCCAGCTCTTTGTGGACCACAGAGCACCCTTGGATCCACGTGTGAATGAAGTCATAGTCTCATTGCTGCCATGCAGTCATAGAACAGAATCATAGAATGGTTTGGGATGGAAAGGACCTTTATAGGTCACCTAGTCAACCCTCCTGCAGTCAGCAGCATCAACTTGAACACGTGGCTCTGAGCCCATCAAGCCTGTCCTTGAATGTTTCCAGGGGTGGGACTTCTACCCCATCTGGGCAGCCTGTTCCAGTGTCTCACCACACTCTCTTAAAAAAATTCCTTAATGTATAAAGCACTATAGTCATGCACACTCAGAGGGTAAGAAGCTAGAGGCTGGACATTCGAATTTCAAATCTCTCCAACCCTGATCTTATGTCTTTTTTTTTTTAACTGCCTACCTCCTACAGTGATCTCTGTCCTATGTGCAATTCACCCACCATTCTCTTCCAAAATTTCAAGAACTGCAAGAATAATACAAAGTTGAAAATTATTCTAATTACTGAGATACAGTTTTTGTTCATGCAGCTTCCCTAGCTGGCCGTGTGCCTTTCTGGTGTGCTAGTGAAACTGCCATTTCTGATTTACTAATCACTGCAGCCTAACCCTCTGAAACCGAGGTGCTACTCCCATGCAATGCCTTTCCTCGTGTCCTCATTCTTCTGCCTCCATCTTTTGTCTTGGTTTTGCTTTGTGCCCTTTTCCTTCATTCCTTTCTGGTTTGCACACTTGTCGCTCTGACCTTTTCCTTCCTCTAGGAAATGCAGAGCACAAGTGTAGGTGGCAGAGAAGACTTTGGTTGGCAAGGTTACTTTCTTGATTTTACAACCTCTTCAGATGTGAACCTTTGCCCTCACTCGCTGTGAGGAACATCAAAGCCTTTTCTAATGGCAGTAGAGTCTGTATGAGACGGTGCTGGGGCTGCCAGCTGAAGGCTTGCAGCTTTCCTCAGCCCTGCTGGTTATGTGCTTTCCAGGTAGCAAAAGGTAAACTCTTAACAGACACCTGCAACAGCTACAGCGATAGAGCTGGAGTGTTGTTTTGTTTGGGGTTTTTTGTTTGTTTGGTTTGTGATTGTTTTTTGGATGGTTGGCTTGTTTGGTGGTGGTGGTTGATATCTGAAAGGAACATAAATGTCTGGAGAATCTAAAAACTGCAAACTATGAAGTAGCACATTCACGCCAAGTGCTTTAAAGACCTTTTCCTACTGATTTCTTATGTTAACTTAATAAAGGGAAAAATAATGTTTAGAGATCTGCAGGAGTGTAATCATTAATCAAAAAGAACCTTATAGTTCATCTCGCTTGTCATTCTTTTACCTGTAGTGATTTATTTTCTAGCTGTTCGTGTAACAAGGTAAGAAAGTGGTGCATTTAAACAGTGCCCTTTAAGCAGAGAATGTAATCAAGGCATAAAATTAAATCAGCAGTTGAATTTCTTCAGTCAGACTCATCAATAGACTCTCAATTTTATTCCACTCTGCTTCCAAAAGGCATGCTGTGCATGAAGCATTCCTAACAAAAGAAAGATGCTTCACCCAGCAACCCTCCTGCCAAGCACCACTGCAGGTTACAGCCTGGTGCTGCCAGCAGCCTGGCTCAGCATGAGCTGGGAAATCCCTGCATCCTCCTGGAGTTCACTTCTAACACTTGCCCCAGGATGGAGGTCCTTCTAACTTCCCAGACAACAGGCATTTAGAGATAGTCTCAAAAGGTTAGAATTTCCAATTCTGAAGCCATCTGTTTAGTAATTCCAGGGAGTATCATCTCTTTTGATTTATTCACTTGGGCCTGGCTCAGTTACTATCTTCTGGGCAGGGGCTTTGTGGTTTTTTTCAGGTGCTTCTGTACCACGGAACAGAAATCCCAGCCATGGCACATTCCACAGTTCTGCTTTCACCAGTGAATCTGCAGGGAGGCCAACAATGCTAAAAACCCAGTGAAAAAGAAGAAAAGTTCTTTCCTTGCATGGTAAACTAGTGGCATCTCTTGAAAATTCGGATGCTTCTCTTCATCCTTAATGAAATCACCCTCTACTAGCCCTTGTCCTCTTGAAGGAGGCTTCATTTAAAAGGTGCATTTCAGAGTGTACAGTAACTAATCCTGATCATTCTTGTCTCTTCAAAGAAAAAAATTAAGGAAGCAAGGCCCTATGTTTTTGATCTGAAACAATGATGATTATTTTACAAGTCTGTATCTCAGGGAGTTGTGTGGCTCTGCACTCTGGCAGTGGGCAGGGCATCTCTGCTCTCTACAAGGGGCAGATCCAGGCTTCTGAAGATTTCTGACTCCACTCTGTGAGTAGATGCCAGCTAGGGGAGGGGGTAGGTGAGGGACACCCTCAGGTCGTGCACTGGCACAGGACACACTCTTTTGTCAAGGCAAGTCGGGATGCCCTCGCCCTCCTGGCTTTCTTTGGATGCTGCTGCACATAAAACTGCGTCAGACAGGATTTTTTTTTTTCCATGTGCTGCAACTCTCAGTTCCCAAATCCCTGTTGACTGAACCATCTCCAAATTTCCTATCTTTCAGCAGTGCTGGGAAGAGGCCGATGGTGTTCTAACAACTCCTGGCAGCCCCATCAGCACAAAGCTGATGGGATGCTGACATCTTATCTAGGTCTCCTCTGGCTAAGCAGACAACGCTATGGGTGGTTCAATCTCTAGGCCTGCTAGGACCTAAAAGGATCATCTCTCCCCACAAAAAAATTCTTGCTGTTATTAAAGGAAAATGAATTAAATGTAAAGGTCTTTGAATTCAACTTTCTCCTAAACCCAGCAACAAGAGTCCACCTAAGAGATTAAGAAAACCCTTCTCTTTTCCAGGCTTCTAGTTAAGATTTCTTGAATACAAGTATTACTTCGTGAAATTTTGCATTTCTTTCTTTAATTTTATCCAAATCATTGGTCCAATAACAGAAATAGTGACTGTTAATAGGGGGAATATGAGAGCAACAGTGTATAAGTTGATAGGTTGCTATGTGCAAAAAGAAAATTCTATTCTTTGAGCTTCTGATTTTCTTTGCAGGTTGGAACTGCAATCTTCAGGAAAAACAGGAATTTGACACCTGTTTTATGAAAATGACAATTAAAAAAAACTGCTGGTTAGCTCAAGTCCCTACATTGGCTGAGGTAATCTGTGTCTACAGGAGGTCAAGGCAGAAAAAGCAGGAATAGGGAGAAGTCTCATCTGTTGACTCGTCAGCACTTCCTATCAAAGAGATTACTATCAAATGTCATCTGTTTGTGCTGAAAAATGACTAGGGAAGTGTCTCTGTAGGGCTCTGTTTCTCTAAATCGTTTGCAACACATTGAATGGATAAAATGTCTCCTTTCTAACTAGGCAAGAGGGAGCTCAAACTGGTTTTTACCCTCCTGCCTGACAAAAATTCTGCACGCTGCTCTTGTTAAACACCCCCACCACCAATGTGCAAATTGATTGCTTGGAAAGCACCAGAGCATTTGTTCCACATAGCACTGGTTAGAGGCTTTTACAGAAAGGTTTCAAAAATACTGAGTATAAATAGCAAAAATGTAGCAGCATATATATATAAAAATTTTTTTTCTGTACAGACTACTCATTTCCCAGAAAAGGAAAGAGTGGAAAATATTAGGTTGAAATTTACAATGACTACAGTAGTCTCAGTATGCTTTCCAGCAGAGATTGATTTGATAAGGCAACATACACTGAAATTAAACCAAACATGCACAGTCAGATTTATTGTCTCTGAAATGTAAACTCATCTCTACAATGTTAAAATGCAACAAGAAAATATACAAAGAATTTTTTTAATGTCTCATTTCCATTTATCAAATGGGTTCTTGAGTTAATAAGAAACTGTATTTTTCAGCTGAGTGGACAGAATCCCATTTGGGATCTGAAAAAGAAATGACCTGGAAATAGATGGCATACTCAGCTAGATCAAATCAAGCTCGGGAGATAAGCAACAGCCTGGGAGATTTTTAAAACACAGGACTGGGTTTAACAACCTCAGGAGTTGGCAAATAAGAGACTACACAAGACAGAACCAGGACAGTAGGTGAACTGAATGGAGACAGTCACAGACTGAAATGATGGTGGAAAGTTTCTTTTGCCCCTCCCACTATTTCCTTCCTTGTTCTTGTTTTGAGAAAAAAACAAGCCAACAAAAAAGGGTGAGAAGAAGAAAGGAAATAGGAATGAAATGCATATGAAAGAGATGAGAAAGATCACTAAAAGAGGATAGGAGGAAATTGCTGAGCCCTTGTGGCACATCAGTGAAAGAGGATTACTTACTGATGGCTATTTCCTGAAGCTTTACACTGAAATAACACACTGCTCAAGCTTTAAGTCTAACTTGCACTGAGACAAAATTCTATAGCAGCAGATGTTTGTTGCTCCTTTTACATCACTAATTCATCTTCAGAGAGTGCAGCACAATAGTGAAACCAAACAGCATTTTCAGGTAAAAGCAAGTGGCACGGAGGACTGTATTTTCAGATTGCAGTCACAGAAATAGCAGGACTTTCTCCCCAGAACCAGTCAGCTGTAGAAAATGTTCTCACTCCCTTAAACATAACAGGCCATAAGCAACATAAAAGGTTTAAATTGCAACTTCACTGCAGAAATGGGGAAGCAAAGCAAGTATTAAAAATAAAAAAGCAAAAGAAATGAATCTGACTTGCAGAGCCATGTAAGGACAGCACGCCCCAAACACAGGACAAATCTGAATGTATGTTAACAAATGGATGGGCACCATTCCTGACTCCTTTTGAAGTTTAATTATTTAAAGCAGCCTGACTTAGAAAGCTATTTAGAACTGTGATCTTTTGACTGTATTGTGAAATACAGATTATTTAGCAGTCCACAGAAGGCACAATTTACGAGTGATGATGGTATTAGACCTATTAAAAGAAGAATACTCTTATGATCTCAAATTGTTCATAGCCTACTGACCCTGAAGAGCTAGGAAACAAAAGCTAGCTAAGAATCTAACAGTTGAAAGGAAGCATTATTAATTTTATGATGAACATAATTAATTCTTAGCATCTAGGCAGTGCTGTGAAACAAGCCTGCCTCTGATCACTGCTTCCATGAAAGAAAACTATCCAATGTCTATGCATTATTAGAAGCTGGTAGCATGCAAATAAATATAACACCCCCTAAACACCCATTGAACAGATGACTACTGCTGCATTTGCCTTTGAAACGTACGATAAAAAAAGTTTTTCTATTTTTTATTCTACTTAATCATAATTAAAAATGGATTTGAATGAGGCACAATAAGGCTAAGGCTTGGAGGTTCAGAGCTGCTCTTGGAGGAACTAGAATGCCACCATCTCCATACTGTGATGAATGCAACTATGCAAATCTTGTCTTTTAAGCTGAATTAATCTCAAATCTTTAACTTACAATAGGCTTTTGTCATTACAAATAAAATTATGTAACGAAGGAAGATCATCTCAGAAATATGATGAGATGGTCCCTGAGTGGTTTAAAACTCACCAGACTTCTGAATTAAGGAAGGTCAAACAATAATTTGTAAATAAGTCATTTCCTTTTCAGAGATTTATACTACTTAAATATAATTTAAAACCAGCTGTGAGTAGTAAGCTGATAAATATGAAATCTCAGCAACAAATGATATACAAAAGAATTTCTTCAAGCACACATCTCCAGAACTTTAAACTAGGAAGACAGGTAACAACAACCACCTCATTTTTAAGAGTGGTCACCTTAACTAAATCTCTTAGACCTTTATTTGCATTGTAAATAAATATCTGAAATTAAAAAAATTAATTATTGTTATGGACTGCTTTGCGTCAGGTGAGTTTCTGCTGCTGAAAGAACAAATCAGACAGTAAAATCTGTATGACTGACAAAACCAAAAACCTGTTACACTCTGCCTCTTTGGCATTTTACCTAGCCTAGTATTTTAGATGTGTTCCCCATGGTGTAGGATCTGCTCCTTCATAGGACAGAAAGCCAAAAAGACTTGGTAAAACCAATTGTTTTTGTCACTAGATCATTGGTGTGAGACCAATGTCTTCCACACTAGCAGGAAAGCAATTCATATGGGGTAGTCTTATTGCTGCTGCATTGAGCTACCATGGCACAAATCAGCAACACCACCAGAATATTATTGAATAATTACTGATAAATTCAGAAGAAACAGAATGCCATACTAATTCAGATGTGTAAAAGGGGTTCAAAAATTCTTCCCTCCTGATCTATAAAATGATGTAGTAACAGAAGTCAAGATTAAGAAAAGCTCTGACTGTTGTCATATTAAGATAGTGGTATTTTATGAGCACAATCAAGAGACCAATTAGCCTCATAGAAATACAAACTTTCCATAGTTACAGTCCTAACTCTTGTAGTCAACTTTGAACTGATTACAAAGATCAGCAGATTCTCAGTATATGGCACTAGCTCGACCTCATTAAGATTTAAAACCAGCATTCAAATATAATGAAAAATTAAAATTGAAATTTAAACTCTATAGACTACTTGGAGAAAACCCACATATAAAGGGGGAAAAAAAAGGTTAATTTTACATGAAGAAAATATCCTAGCTTCAAGTGTTTGGAATTGATTTTTTTAAAGCTTTTCCATGTGAATTCCCACCTGGATACCATGGATAAATAAAGAAGTGTCATGTCATCAGAGCACGCAGCACTACCTGCTACTGTAGTAGGTCCACAGCATCCATTGCATCTGTGATAAATCCACACCCTCTGGTGCAGACTTAAAAATAATATTCAGTACATTGCAACTTACTAAAATTGAGTCTTTTTTAATATCCCATTTTATACTCTACCAGAAACATGCTTATGTCATTTTCTTTGCCCCCACAGAAGTAACGTTTCATTGTTGGTAAAGAAATCCAAATGGTGAGAAGATAAATTCACACTAAAAGGGAACTGGCCCTCAACAAACCAAAGTTGCTCAGAAGTGGTAAAAGAGTGCATGGAGCAAGGCATCTGCCAGCCACCTTATCTTGAAGAAAGCAGGCAGTGTGAAAAAAGCAGTTAACTCTCTTCTCTTGCTACAGTGAGCACGTGGATAGCTCTGGTTGCTCGATACTAGGTGGACCTGTAGGAACTTAATTGCTTTATTCCCACTTGCACATTCTAAAAACAATGGAGAATACATAAATATTTGATAATGTTCTGCCTACCTGCCACAATGCTTCACAATAAAACAGCATCACAACACCTCTCTCTTTGAAGAATATTTGGTAAGAATCAAGATCAGAAAAACTTGAGGAAAGACTTTAAATACTGACCATGAATGTGTATATGTACATTTCAAGCATGACAACAGAACAGTGATATCATTTATGATACTACATCAACAAAAGTACAGTCCAACGAACATACAAATGAATAGAATGATGTTTTCATGTGCATTAAACTTCGAGAAGCAGGAATTATGTTTGCAAACACACACATGCACAGCTAAAAACAATGTTCTTTCTTTTTAGCCAGTAGCTATATTCTAGACTAAAAACATTTAATATGATTTCCTTGACTAGGGCAGACAGTACACAATGGTGACTCTACATGTCAAAACAAGACATCCTTTTCTGTATCAGACAAAATTCCCTGATACTGCAACAGCACCCCTAAAAAAGAGTTGGGGTTACAAGTGCAGAGAAAATGTCATAATCATAATTCTTTGGTTTTAACATTTCCTTTATCAACAGACTTTCTGTCACATCCTTTCTAAAGACAACAATTGATATGAGAAACTATGAATAAAAGGGAAAAGAACAGAAACTGTAAATGAAATAATGGAAAATATCAAAATAGTTATCAGATATCCTAAAGATCCAAAACTAAAGGAGGAAAGTTATCAGGTAAATAAAATGGAGTCCCAATTAAAACTAACATGAGCCCATGTCACAGTAATAAGGCTTACACTGCCATAGCAAGAAAAAGTTTAAAGATAACTATAATTAAAATGCAAAATTTTCTCAACTACAGTAAAAATTACGAAAGAGAAGTATGAGAGAGCTCTTTCATTTGCAAAAAAGAAGCAGATGTTGCCCTTTCCTTTTCTAGTTCTGCCTTTTTCACAGCAATCTTGTGTCAAGGTTTGATCATCTTAATAAGAAGTTTTAAATGTGCAATTTGGTCCCAAATCAGTGAATTGAAATACAAAATAATTGTCTAAAGATAGAAATGCTGTATTTGGAAAAGCAGTGTTATACTCAATGAGCTTAATATGAAGAATTTTATATATCACATAAAGCACAAAAGAAAGTATACAAAACTGTAATATTGTTTATAGTACAACTTAAATTAACTTCTCAGTTTGTTATCAGAGTATGTTTTCTACAACATAGAACACAGAGGGGGACATAAGATTTTGCTCTGATATGATGAATAGTTTTTTATTCTTTGGGCAGTCTAATCAGATTAGCTAACCCAATATTGGTTTTATAACTGAATACTTCAGTAATGTAATTCCTATTACAGAACTGGTGTGGGGTTTTTGTTGTTTTGTTTGTTTCTTGGTATTTCACACCTTAGTTATTTTCTTGAAAATTAGTTGAGACATCTGTTTAAGATCTCTTCACCCAACAGAAGAAATAATTTCACACATATACTCTCCTTATAGTAATGAATAATAATAGAATGGCTTGAGATCACAGTTGTATTACAATGTATTATAAACATCTAGCTTTAAAAATGGATTTAATTTCACAGCAGCTTAAAAAGATTCCAAGCCAATGCATTTAACAGAGTAACTGTATATTGTGCTTCTCCAGAATAATCTTGCATTTTACATTGTTCTGTAAGATTCGAGGCACAAACCCTTTAGAGTCAGCAGATTTCATTTGGCATTGAATGGATACTAAAACGGATCTCTGAACACTACTTCTCAGAAGTACACAGTACTAGTTTTTACTGCACAATTATAAAACCATTACAGATTTATATTAGAAACCATTCAATGACAGGTTTGGGGTTTTTGTTTTTAAACAACCCTATGTTAATACACTTCACGTATTAACTTCATAATTTATCCTTCCTCACAGTATGAGAAACTCACAGCAGAATGAAATTCTGTCCCTTTTGAAATGATTAACCAGTTGCAAACTGACTTTATATGTCTCAGATTTTGATTCACTGTCTGTCCAAACTATATTAGTTAGTTCTTTTTATTTTATTTTGGTGTGTAATAGAATGTGACACACCTATTGTAATGGAAAGATTTCTGTAAGATACTATATACGTTATTAAATTGTACTTTCTGCATTATTCTGATGCTATGCAATGTTTAATTACATGACTTTCCTAGAATTAAAAGGAATATAATGCAATAAAAAAAAATAAATTAAAAAATCCCAAGTGCTTAGTTGTTTGGCTTCTCCAATTCTTTAAGATTGCAATTTTAAGATGAAGGGGGGAACAGGAACTTACCGACTTGGTACTTTGGGTAATAAGTTGCCATTTGTCCACTACTGCATGATTGTCTCTTATGCCTTTTTCTTACATTTGTATCAGTGGTCTCCCATTGAGGACTTTTTCTTTTGTTTATTCTGATAAGAACTTCAGAATTACCAGCAGGATTAACATCGTTTACACTACTACTTAATTTTCTGCTGTGAAACTGGTCATCCAGCCTTTCAGTCACTTTAGAAGAATTAGATCCTTTAGATGTTTCCATTTCATGTTCTTGTTTCTTTAATGCATTTTGCTTAGTAGAATGGGACCTTAAAAGAGGATGTCTGTTTTCTTCCATATAGGCCTGATTGCTTTTACTTTCAACAGCTTCAGGAGAATAAATGACATTATTTAGCTTAAATGACTTGTGCTGCTCAATATGGTTGATTTTTCTCAGAAATATCCTACAATCTTTAAAGGTTTTGGATTTCCAAGTATTTTGAAACAGTTTATCTTGGCTTTGTTCTTTTCTAACGTTTTGCTGGCGACAAATTGTTCCATTTGTCTCTGCATGTGACTTAAGCATATTTGCTAAACCAGGATGTGGGTTAAAGTCAGAAGATCCCATCATCTGTTGAACAAATGCATCTCTGGCTTCATTTTCACCTGGCAAGAGGCTACTCTGAGATTCTACCAAAGATTGAGTGGGCTGGATTTCTACTGTATTTTTTTCCTGGAGCTTGGACATTTCATCATTGGTTTCCCCACTTGCACTTTTAAACACCTGGCTTTGACAAAAGAACTGGAAATTCTTCCTTTTTGATTTCCAGCTTCTAGGAGCCTGATTATAGAGCTTTTTTGTTTGTCCCCACCTATCACGCTGTAACTTCTTAAATTCATTTCTTTTTAATCTGGCTACTGCGAAATTACTTTTCACGCTTAAGACTGGAGACCTCATCATATTATGTAATATTGGTAATTTCCCTGCTGGTTTTGAAGGAGAGGATAGTGCAAACTTCTTAAAGTGCTTTCTGAAAGGACAAGTACTAAGATCAGACTGTTTAGTTTCCATCTTAACCTCTCTAGTACTAACTACTTCTAAAGGATTGCGAGCGTTTGCCTTCCTCACTAGAGAGAGAGACTGTGTTTCTGTAGTTTGCATGAACCAGGTGCAGAGTTCATTCATATTACACTTTTTCTGAAAAAGCATTTTTATAGGTGATGTTTCAAGTTCTACAAGGCAGGAGTCTAAAGGATTGGACACGTCAGTATTACAGTCTTGTTCAACGAGATCCCTTTTTTCACATACACATTTATCAAACTCATTTCCCCGCACTCGCAACCAGGTATTAGTTATCCGCTCAAATCTATGGTTCAGTTCTTCCACCAGAGTGTCACTTGAAGTGGAAGTAGCCCACCACCTGAGAGAGGGATTCGATGAAAAAATGGGATCTGATGAGACTTCATTAATGGGCCCGAGTTCACCATCTTTAAGATCCTTTTTTGAATTTCCTGAATTTCTCACTTCTGAGGTATCTTTGGATGCTGTGCTCTGATTCGATTGCCAAAGTTTTTCCTTTCGATCTTTAGCTTTTTTCAAATGGAGTTTGTAAGATTTATGCATTAAGGCACTTCTACAAGTAAATGCACTAGAAGATGATAATGAATGCAAAAAATGCAGTGAGGGTTTTCTGTTTCTAGCAGAAAGTCTCAATGGAATTTCACGTTTTCTTGACACTGTTGTAATAACACTGTTTGCTCCATCCTCTCTAGAATCTTTCTGTATGCTATTTACTTGACCCATATTATTGCACAGTTGATTTTTTCTCTCCTGTGGTGTGTTTTTTTCTAACACACTGTGCTGTTGTAAAGGAGGCAAACAGTTGCTAATACTCACTTGTCTTTCCTGAGGTGAAACTCTATTAACAGTCACTAATATGCCAGAGATTTTTACTTTTGCTGGCCTACCAGGTTTTCGAATGGTGGTTAATGGTTTCTTAACTGGCCGTATGATATTGCTGCAAGGATGTGGTGATGACAGGTTACTCTTGATAGGTCTGACATAGTCATAACCAGAGACCTCGTTTTCAGTGGAAGAATTCTCTAAGGCTTTTACCATTTCAGTCAAAGCATTTTCAGTTTCTGTGCTGTGGCTCGGAGTGCTGCGGTCATTGGCAAAAGTAGAATCAATGTGTTGTGTGGGCAGAATGCTAATTACATTTAGATTACCTTCAGAAACGTGTCTCTTAGTTCTTCTTGACCTTCCAAAAACAACGGTCACAGTAATATTTTTGTTGCTGTTAACTTCTTCCATTACTGCCGCATCAGATTTGCTACTTTTACCATCACTGCTAAGTTTAGGTCTAGGTTCTGTGCTTTCAGTCACATGTATTTTTGGTTTTGGAGGTCGTCCAATAGGTCTCTTAACCTGCTTAACAACTTGAGGGCCTATTTTCTTTGGTCTACCAGGTTTTCTTTTCAAAACTGATTCACTGTTACCGCTCGATTTCTCCACAACTTCATCATTTTGTTTCAAGTCATTTAAATTAGTCTGACCAACTGGACAAGAACTTGTAACTGCTTCTCCATAAACACAACTTGATTTCTCCTTGGTATCATTTTCCCTGTAATCACTATCCTTGACACAGATTGCATGAGAGAGATCTCCTGTGGCCTGTTTGTCTAGCAAAGTGTTTGCGTGTCCCTGAAATGAACAAGTGTCTGTGCTTCCTCTAGAGGATGCAGTTGCAGATGTCAAAGTGTATTTGACTCCTTCACTACTGTTAACCTCTGAGACAAACATAAGCTTAATCGGACTAGAGTAGTTTAAGGGAGATGAGAACTCCCCAGTTTCAGAAGTTGGCTGCAAGTCCCCATTGTTGGAAGTTGAACTGGATGAATCAAAGGTCAGAGATTTCAAAAGGCTGATGTTTTCTTGATCTGTAGCCACCTCTTGATTGTTTGTTGTCACACACAGAGTTTTGATTTTACTGCTGCTTGGCCCATGGGAACATGGAAGGAAGTTTTGTCCTGTGCACCCTATTTCACTCAGAGTGAGAGGCAAGCCTCTTCTAGCGGCTGGATTGATAACCTGTTCATAATCATTATCTTGCACTTTTTGGCTTATTTTGTAACTATCCAATGAGTAGTTAGGCTTTCTGGCTAAGTTCACTGTATCTTCTAAACGCTCTACAACAACTTGCAGATTCGTGTCTCTCACAATTTTGCTTATATTTATGTCATGGCATCTTTCAGCATGAACATCTTCATCTATTTTCATTCTTTCCAAAGTTTCTAAAGATTGTTTTACATCGGATGACTTTCTAAACACAGTATTGTTTGTTACATACACAGAGTACCACCCAGGAGGGACAATGTTACGTTTAGTTCTGCCCATGATTCCACTACTCTCATCACTGAGAGAAATCTGCTCAGTCTCTTGTAAGGCTGCACAATCTCCTTGTGTTTTTGTGAGTTTCACCTGGCTGGCTGCAATCGCACTGTTTTCTGAGAGGACTAGAAAGCTGGAGCTGGTTTGAAAATTAGTAAGAGGTAGTTTGAAAGACTCTGTTTGGTGAAGTGGAAAGCACATTGGCTTGGTTTGGCAATTCACACACGGGTTACTTTCAAGATGTTGCAAAGCCTCATCTTCTAGCACAGTAAAACTGGGTCTTTTATTAGGATAGATTTTATTTTTTTTTGTAGATTTCTTTGCATTTCTCTCAGAAATTGACTTTTTTCTTACAAGAGTTTCATCAAGGCTGGCAAGCTCCCTTTTGATTTGTAAAGACTGTCGTCGAATGAACGGCGAGTCAGGAGAATTGTACATTGCAAATAAAGTTTCCTGACGCTTGCGAAATCTTGTTTGGATAATTTTATTTTCCATCTGTTTATCATGTTGGTGAAGTAATTCCATAAAGCTGTAATCACTTGCCTTAGCATTATGCAAAAGAGAGCTTATGAAGTCTCCTAATTTGACATCATTTTCTGGTGCCCTGTCACTGCTAGAAAGCTTTACAAGATTTGTCGCTATATCTGTAGTGTCTATTGATTTTAACTTTTCATTAATACGGTCCATTAAATCTTGAAAAATGGCAGAATGTTCACTTTCCCCAGCCTTCTCAAAACTTACATCGTAACTGTTGCTTTCTTGGTCTGTTGAGAGCAGTGCTCCATCTGAATATTCAGTCTCTTTTACTCTGCATGTTTTACCTTCGTATTTAAATTCTCCTTTGCTTCCTTCAGCTGGCAAGAGGGATGGAGGCTGGTTGATGGATATTTCCAACTTATTATTGTCTAGAGTTGTAAAATCTGTAACTGAGTCTTCTGATGATTCAAATTCTTTACTCTGCACAGGTGACAGTGGAGGTGGCGATGGGCTGCGAGATCGAGTTGAATTTCTAATGCTGCTCAAGAGATCACAGTCCTTAGTAGAGTGTGTACATGCTGCTGCTTTCACAGAATGCCTGCTATAATTCTGCAACTGTTCAGCACAAAACTTATGAGAACTACATGCTCTGTTCACCATTGTCTTAATACATCCAATAGCTACAGCTTGGCATGACAAAGAATGGAAATCTTTAATACAGACAGACAGAGGTGGTAAACACGTGTTTGGTCTTTGATTTTGTAAACAGCATCTTTTTGTCAGCATATGTCCATTGCAATTGCAAAATGAAATGTGAACATCCTCTTCAGTAAAGGAACTGGGAGTTTCAGAGTGGACCAAATGTGTTTGCTTGCAATTGCAAGCTAAAGGAACATTTTCATCTTGTATTAAAAATTTTAACATAGCCAAAGTCTGTTGCCAGTGATACGAACAAAAAGACTCCAAAACTTTGTTTAATGTTGATTTTCCTTTTTCCAAATTAGCTGTTTCCTCTGAATTTGCATCAGCTGTTGAGCTTGAACTGAAAATGAAAACAAATCAAAACAAAATATAAATTACAGTAAAACACCATATCTAAGGTTTGTTATAATGGTTAAACTCAAGCCTAAAAACTTGAAGTTCGCAAAACAGTTCTGTTCAATTTGCACTATTCAGTCACACTTGCAAGTGTCACTAGCAATGATGTGCCTCTTATCTACAGCAGATAGCCCTACCAGAAGTGCTACCAGGAATGAATTAAGGGACAAAAGGAATAGCTTGAAACACAGATAGCTTCTTGTATCTAAATGTAATTACAATAATGTTAACTTTCTGATATTTAAAACTACCTTAGTCATTAATGAAGGAAAACCTCACTAAGAACCTGAGGAGCTTAGTATTACTCCCATTTCACCAGCTGAACCAGAGAAGGTAAATGACTTGCCTAAAGCCACAGTTCAAGGTTGTGGCAGAAGCAAGAACGGATCCATCTCTCCTGAACCCCACCTAAGGTATTCACACCCCAGAGTCTATTGGATGCTGTTCAGGGTACTGTTAAAAACCCTTCTACAAACATTTTTATTTATATACTTAGGAGACTAACAGAAAATGGGAAAAAAAGAACTGCTTGCTACTGTTACTGTTCTTTGCAGGTAGAAACTTCCCTTCTAGTTTTTAAGTAAACTGCAGTGGTGCATCAGAGGCTCTTCATTGCAATATGTTACACACACATACGCACACACACATATACATGGATTCCCTGTGTAAACAGAAAGAGTTAATCACCACTGGAATAAATAACTTCTCTGATAAAAGTTAATGTCCTTTAAATCTCAAATACAGGGTAGGCCTGTATCTGAGTAAGACTGCTGAGCAGTTCTCAAAGATATTAATTCAACATAAAGCCACTCATAACATACTACCTTAACTATTTAATTTCTTATAAATTATTAAAACTAATGTTACTACTTACCTAATCAATCATTTATACTGAAAAGCTGAAAATTTTCCATGGTAGAAATTAATACAGATATTTCTTCAATTAAATACAAAATCCTCATGCTGGATAGAACTATCGATAGTTAACAACTACTTCATATGTTTTACTGAAACCAATTGCACAAGTAGAAAATGTTAGAAGAATTCTGTTTTAGAAAAGTATATATTATTTAAACATATCACCAAACTCTGAACATGACACTAACTTTTTGTTCTATTAGGACTTTTTGTCCTACTATCTCCTGTAAATTTTTGCATTTAAGCCTGTACTTCAGGGGGGAAAAAACGATAATTTTGATTGGGTTTATAACTGCACTGACAGAGGAACAATCATTTAAAATTTAATGTGCTGTATTTATACAAAGTACCTATTCAGTAATTAGCTCATACCAATGTTATTAGCATCAAGATATCTTTTAGCTTCAGGTTTCCTACTGACAGTTATATGTTCAAATTTGTATTTTCAATGTCCCACATAGATTTTAAAATTTAGAGCTTAAACCCAGCCAATTATGCTAAATAATTCCTCATTTTTTCCTTCTCTTGTCATATTTAGTATAAAACGGTATACATTCAAAATCAAGCATCTAGATGATACTAACTTACAAAAGCATAAGATAATTGTGACGGTACTAGCCAAAATTCAATTATTTCAGTTTCAACAATCACAAGTGTTAGAGAAAGCCCTCTTTGCACCCGCAGTCTGAAGTAAAACCAACATTATTCTTGGGCATGTCATTGTCAGGATTTAACTGTTTTTGAAACACCACTTGTCTAAGAAGAGTCTGAGTATTACTCAATCCAACAAACTCAGGGTCACAAGGTGTTGACATTTATCACTGCACTCATGAAAACAAAGCTTGTTCTAGCAATACTATTATATGGAAAAAGAATTGCCCTTTCCATCACCATGACTTTAATTAAATTATGTTTTGAAAGGCCAGACAAGATAAAAAAAGAACACTGGGTCTTCAGTACTTTGTTTGTTTAAAAAAAAAAAATAAATAAAAATGCTTAAGTGTCTATTTGCTAAAAAGAGGCTATAATACAGTCTTTTTAACTGAAGTTCCAGAGAGGCATCTGTCTGTCTAGATTTGCAAGGGATGTCTAATGGAGTTTCACTGGAGAGATTTAAATGTACAGAGGACCTGTATATGATTGCTATTTAAAATACTGCTCACTGGTGGAAGAAAATTCCAGAGCCCTAAAGCCTTCTTAAAGTTGGTAACTAAAATTTCCAAGGGCCTTGAAACTACTTTGATTTGCTATGTAGTTAGATCCAACTGTAGTATAAAGTAATATCATGGTTATCACAGACATACTGGACATTCTTCCAATACAATGTCTTTATATACCCTTGTGTAACAATGATAATCTGCTTTCCATTAGAGTGTTAGTTTCTAAAGCTGACAGGCAACTTAACCTCATCTTACTGTAAAAGTACCACACTCCAAGTGATTTTCCAAGCCTGTGAAAACACACTGACTTCTCCCTGCTCAGTCCCCATTTGGGAACAGAGCTTACTATGCAAACAAATTAAAGCATTAAAGCCATGCATTTCTTTGAAGTGTCTCTCTATAATTAAACAAACTCCAACGTTTCCATGTATTTAAACTAAGTTTTAGTAGCGTTTCAATAATTATGGAATTATATTTCAGTTTCCTGTAACTCCTTCCTATGGCTCTTTAAATCTGTGTTGTCACACAGTAGTTTAGACCATTCTCAAGATAAAAGGTTCGAACAATTTAACAGAAGGAAGACTTCATAATTACACACTGCCTTCACAGAACAGTCTGTACACTACCTAGAAATCACACTCAAGAAGAAGGTTACAGAGAGTGGGTGGGAAATACAGGGCTGAGAAAGGAGAGGATCAATATGCACTGCTCCCCCAGCACCACTTGTGCACAGTATCTCCAAAGAGAAAAGCTAAGCATGGAATGACATTATTTGTCTGCCAGAGGGCAGGGGGAGTTAATCCCATGGAGCGAGGATTGACTAGAGTCCAAAACTGGCACAAAGGCAGAGATGTGCTAAGGTTAAGTACTAGCCTTTCAGCATATTGTTTTATGTATAAAAAGTAAACCTTTGCCTATAGCACAGAATCTCAGGAAAGAGTTCTATCAGAGGACTCCCAAAAGAGACCTTCCCTAGCACTCTATCCTCTTTGTCACAGCCACAGACAAGAGAGAACAATCTAGCAACATCTTCGCAGACTGGAACCAGCAACGAAACTGGGAACAGAACATACTTTCAAGTACTTATATGAAGAGCACAGAACTATAATAGAAATATTAATTTATCTTCTAGAAATGTTTTGTTTATGACTTTACTAAATAAATATATAAAAAAAAGAGGTGTATTATCTGTAGTATTTAATTTTTAGTTGCAAACTGTTATAAAATTATCCTTCTGAATTTCTTATTTATGAGTAATGCATCAACTCTGAGAAACCATCCTTCCTTAAAACGACTATTTCCAGTGTATAAAGTTATCATAATGAATTAGTCATTGTGTGCTTAATTTGTACGGTCCTTAATCTTATGCCACTGCTAATAAACTTGTGCCTCAGGAGTAAGTCAAATGAGCCAGTGTACAGGTTTTTGTTTCTTTTCTTTTTTTTTTTTTTACTGAATGAGCAATTCAATCACACATCAGTGTTGTAAATTCATGTGCAAAAGCATTGAAGTGCTTTACTACAAATTACAACGTAGAAACACGTTAACTAAACAATTAAATTCATACAATCAGATTTAGGAATATAACAACACAAAGAAGAAACAGAATTACAGTACATTTACAACACAAGACAAATACATGGAATTCATTAGAAAATATTGTAATAAATAATTCATGAATTATAGTGCAATTGATTTATGCATAAATATAACTAATTGCCTAAAAATCAGTTGTTAACAAAAATCTGTCAAAAATCAAGGCAGCCACAGAGTTTTACTAAATTACTGCGACAATGGAAATACTGCAATTAAAAAACAAATACAAGTATTTGTACTGTAAACAACTAAAAAAATCAGTCTCACTAAAGTTAATATACAATTTAATATAAAATTGTCATTAGCTACCAGAAATGGTTTAAACAGCTTTACTGAGCAGTAGTTCTAAAAACAGAGGCACTGTTTTTTAATATAAAATACTTGAGAAACATTCAAATAAGTAGAAAGCATGTAGGGCTTGCTTTCGCCTTCATTTAAAATTCTGCTGAAACAGGAATTTCCAGAAATTGTCAATTACTAAGTAGTGACTGGTAACTGAATTTATAAAACACTTCAAAACGTGTAATTTAAATGACGTTCAATGGAATACATAGGGGTTGGGGAAGGAGAATCTACACATTTCCCTGCCTTTTCTTAGTTATGTAATCAAAGGTTAGCCTAATAATTAGAAACAAATAATTCTGTTCTTTTAAACACTTACAGGTTGAGTATCATCTATAAACTATCAAAAAATATCTTAATATACTATTTCTGACCAAAAAATAAATACAAGTACTAAAATGTTGAAAATTAATTATAATATTACATACAAAACTACTGAGTACTGTTAAGTCAATAGTAAAATGATCCCTGATTTTATGAATCCTGTTAACTTTTTGGTCAGGTCATCTTTTAAATGATATAAAAAAAAGAGTACTGCAATTTGCCTTCAATATAAACTTCAGACAGAAATTTATAACATTGAGGAGTAGAAAACATCAGTATGGTACAAATATTAGACAATGTCTTGAATCCCAACATTTTTGCAAGTAAAACTGTATAAAGACAGATCTTAAAACATTTAAGGTTTTTTTCAACCTTTTTTTTTTTTTTTTCCAGTGGGGATATACTGACAAATTAATCCATCTGTCCCTCACAAAATATGGCTTAATTCTTTTAAAATGAAAGATGACCCTGACATCTGCTGTTTTATGTTATCAGGTACAGTTCTGCTTAAAAAAAGGATTCATTCTGTAAAATGCAAGTAAACCTTAATCACTGAAGAAGATTCAGTATAGATCTAAGAGACCAAAGAACTGAGACACTGGTTGTGCAGTTTCAAAGGATTATTCTGTTTTAAAATGGAAGTTGGTAATTTTTTAGTAACGTTAATAAATAAGGACTAGATTTTGCCATCAATACTGCAGTATGCTCTCCACTGAATTTAATGGCAAGTTTATCTAGAAATCGAACTACCTAATGTGGCCCATGTGTTTCTAATGTCCTGTTTATGTAATTAACCTATACACATGCAAATGTCTGTGGACAAAATATCCGTATGCATGTGCACCAGAGAAAAAAAAAGATGGAGAAAAATATTTTTCTATGCCAAATTAGATGCATATAGGAAAAAAAAAAGTACTTGAGAGGAAAAGGGCATTCATATTCAGTATTGAATGTATGAATTAAGACCTCATTCTTCATATGTAGACATCTATGTGATATTACACAAAAAAAAGTGTGATATAAACTTCAATGTGAATACTTTAAAATTCCTGTAAAAACTGCAATAAGAAGGTAATTGGTCTCCCTTAAATTCTATTAAAAGTTACATATTTAAAGTGAACTGTTTATCTTCTAACTACCAAATTTATAAAGAATTTATATTATTGAAAGTTCAAAACAGCTTTACTGTTTAAATATTTGTATATCTATCAAGACCCTGAACTGCAAATTTGGTTATTAGCAAAATGATAATGTAACTTGGTATTCATTTTGATAAACTGAAAATGTTTTGAAATGTCACAGCAGCAAGTACATTAGAGTTACAGTGAGGTTTTTCAATAGGAGTGTGACACAATCCTTAAATAAATTTTAAGTAGTCATAACATCAACTAACCAGCACATTTAAACAAAACAAAACAAAAAAACAAAACCCAAACCATTCTCAAGCTCATTCTGTGCACATTATGAACATGCTCTAAGTTGCATTCCAACTTTCTCTTTAAACCTTACAAGTTACCTTATTTGTCAAACTAAAAAGGAAAATTATGTTAAAGTTTAAATTACTTTATGCTTAGTATTCCATCTTATTTCATATTTAATAGTTCTAACTACAATAATTTCTCAGGTTTCATAAGTGTACACTTTGTAAACACCAATTTCTTTCTAAACCAACAACAAAATGTTCTTAAAATGATAAAAAATGCAGTTTATGCCTGCTAAACACACATTTTTAGTAATGAAATGTTTTTCTTACTTGTATTGGATAATTAAGTAACGATAAACTTATTTTATTTCACAGGATGTACTATATCCTACTAATACTTCACAAATCCACTTCCTCGTAAGGAACTAGCTTTTTTAAAAAAATCCCTTGATTTGTATAGTCTGAATTACTTACAATTTATTGCAAGTATTCTGTGAAGTATAAAAGTCTGATAACCCTTGGTTGTGTATTTCCATAATAAGATGGATTATTGAATGGGTAGAGTGGTTCTTCACCAATTAAAAATTATGCTTCACATGACAAATACTTCTTTTCCCAAAACATCTTTATGCTATTGACTACTAAATAAAACCTGAATCTTTTCACCTATTTATACAAGGATTATATTAAATACACACTATCAGAATTAAGTGAGCAACTCTATAATTCTGTCCACAGTGAAAACCCTGAATAAAACTATTTTTCAAAAGGCATGTATGTGGTTTTTGAACTGTATAATTCACGTCTTCTGTCAGAGTGAGCATATGTATTTCTCACACAGTGTGTGTATACAGACATACATACACACACACACACACAAAACAATTTGCTAACAATTATTCTACACAGGCTTGCTACTATTTTTGCAGCTGCCAGTCCCTGAATCTGTCATATTAAATAAGCCAGTATCTGGTAATCGGAGTTTCTTCTTCGGCGGAGTCTTCAACGTTCCAGATCTTTCTTTTACTTTATATTCTAAAGTGCTGTGAGGTACCCCATAAATTCCTTGTGCTTTGGAAACACTCATTTTCCCACTCATTACCATTGCAATTGCTTCTTCCATTATTTCATGATCGTACTGCCGATAGCGGCCACGTTTTTTTCTTGGTTGCTTATTATCTTTACGATCCAAACTATCTTCTGTATTTTCTGAGGTTCCATCTACTGTTCCATTCTTAGCATTAAGACACAAAGGAGAGAGGTCCCCATGCAGAAAGTAGGAGTCAACACTTGAGTGAGTTACGGGTCCAGAACATTCAATTTTGTTCTGTTTAGGGAGTATATTTTTCAATTTTTGAAGAGCTGATCCTTCTAAGACTGAGGAGGACTTAGAAACGTGGTACATAACATCCAGAAGACCAGCAGTATCAGACTGTGGTTTGGACACAGAACTTATTCTTAGCTGAGGAATTTTTAATTGTACAGTAGGACTTGAAGTTTCATATGGTAGATTTTCACTTTTTTCTTTAAATTGAGTGACCATTCTCTGTAGAGTTAACTGGTGGAGGTAACTGGAAGCTGTTGGGAATTTTAATTCTGAGGTTTCAAGTAGACTGAGTTTACTTTTTTCTGTGCGCTCTGCTTGAGCTCTTGCCCACAAGGCTACTTTTTGTAGGACTGCACAAGTTTCTTTACTGTCTTTAAATGAATAACTATCATTGAAATCTCGAGTTTTGTTTTTAAAAGGTGCAGGCTTTCCTGCTGGTAAGGCTTCTAAGTGGAGAAGTAAAGTTTTTTGAGGTATGCCATAAAGTATGCCTGCTTTATTTATGTCCAGTGCTCCAGACTGAATGTCTTTCAAAGCTTTTGAGAGCAAACCATCTGCAAACTCAGCACTTCTTTCCACATAGTCCTCTCTGTGTCTGTGTAGTCTCCTGGATGGATGGAATGAAACGATGGTAAACTGATGTATGAGAGACTCTCACACAGCTATGGAAGGGAAGGGTCCACTCCTTTATTATACTCCTTGCTTCGGTAACATCACTGCTTCTGATACTTTTAAGCCTTTGAGATGTGGTAGTTAAATGATTATCCTAGCAAAATGTTACAGTTCTGGTAGGACAGTGTGTCAAAATTCATACGGTGGCTTCTACAGCAGCCCTTCCAAGAACTTTATATCCTAGCTCAGTATTGGATAATATTCTCATGTGCTTGCTATATTCCCTCGGTCACATGCGTGCAGAGCAACACTGTTATAATTTTAATTAAACAATTAACGTTCCGTTAAAGACCCAAATCCTGCAGGAGTTTTTGTTAGTAGAAACGTGACGTTACCGCTAAACAAGTAATAAAAGAGTCAACCCCCTCATAGAAATTTGCAGCAATAAGTACATAAACTACACACAAACATCCCAGACTTACACAAAACTAGGCTTTCTACAATGAGATAAGTGCTGTAGTTAACAACAAAGTCCATTTTGGCAAAATAAAACGTAGTGCTAAAAAAATTCTAGCCGCTATTTACAGCTCTCTATTTACAAAGTCATCTCCATTTTTGAACTTCTTCGTATCAGCAAATTAATAAAATGCAATTTCACATCATTCAACAAGTACTGCTATTGTTGTCCTATTTGTAAGAAGTCGTTGGGTAAGACATACAGGTGACAAAAAGGGTCCTGCTATGGCTAGTGGATGGGAGGATGCCGAGATCATAACAAAATCCAACAAAACAATGCATTTCACTAGATTTGTGGCAGCTTTCAGCAGAGCAATAACATTTTTCTTGCTGAATAAAGAAATTTAACCATTTGCCACCACACACCATAGTCAGAACCATGATGTAAGTCTGTCTGATGATTAAGAGCTCTCTCGCGCACGCTTGCTCACTCTCTCTTATTAAGAGGTATTATAGATCATAGCCATTGCACTTGTTCATGTTAGTTGAAGAATATTTTAAAAGCTAAATATGAACATGGTAGTTTTAATCCAAAATGGAAGCTTCCTAAATAAACTCTGAAAGAATATCTTTAAATTTTCTTCTACTATCCTATTACTTTTAATGTGCTATGTGATCAATTTTCAGTTCATTTTTAGTAACATGAACTAAAGTTTGGTGATTGTTCTGATAACTTTTCTTTAAACAGAAAAAAAAAGGAAAAAGACAAATGAAACATATGATATATACATAGACACACACTTATGAGCGACAAAAATTCTTTTGAAAGCAAAATAGGAACCACACGTGTGTGTCAGTATATACAAATATGTTATGAACATAAAACCTGACTTCAGAGAAGAAAAACCTGCATTGTCTTTCAGAAAAGCCAAAGAGAGTCCTAAAGGTTGCTTACCCAGACACTGAGTTTTCAGAACACAACGGATCGTATTTTGGTTCTTCCAACCTTGCGCTTTTCTTTGTAGAGAGATCTAGCACTCCATCCCCTGCAAAGAACGAGGAGTGATGATAGCACTTGTGTAAGGGTGATCTCAGAAATTTTGGCTGCAAATGTCTGTACCTATGGCACAACTTTTAAACAGTTAACTGTGTCTTGCAAAATTTCAGACGTCTTCCTCCTTTGACATGTCAGCCATCGGTGAAGGGGTTTATACTTTTGATTTGCAACAAAACTTTTTTTTTAATACATAAAAAATAAACCCAATCAGAAATAACAAAACTTAAAAAAAAAATGTCTTGAACAGAAACACGTGACTGTTTTCTTAAAAACTACACATGCACATATATTGCAATGTTTACTTTCAAGTCAACCAAAGCAATGCAACTGATACTTTTCATATTTACACACTGTAAGCAAACCAGCCTGATACTGAAGTTAAAAGGGACATAAATAAATCATATGTTTACAGGCTAATTCAGGATATTGGGATCTCAAGAGGTCTCAGCCCAATCTTCTGCTCAGAGCAGGATCATCTATGAGATCAGACCAAGTTACTGGATGAGAAAGTAGGAGCCCAGTAACTGGAAAGAAAGCTTGACCTATGAGTTTTAAACATATGACACCTATGGCATTAGAGGTTCTCTTGAACTTACTCTCCCTGCTGCCCTCACACATTTGTAATTATGAAACTAGAGAAATGGAAAGACCTAAACTGGGGTGGGAAACACCAGTTAACACATGTTAAATTTAAGATATATATTCAATTATATTTGGCTGTTGAAGTCTATGAAGTACTGGTACAGAAAATGGTATTTTTTTAAATTAAAATTCAAGAACACTGGAAGTTGAAGATATTAATTAGCACTTTGAATATTTCTTCTAATTGAACTTTTTTTGCTTGCTTATTTTAAATATCACCTTTAAATAATAAGTTCTCTGAAATATATTTATACCTTTCTTCCTTAGTTCTTATTCTCTTTCAAACTTGGGCTGTTTCATGTGCCTGAGCAATGTGAATTCAATTTTGAGTTTTAACATCTAGCTCAACATTTAATTCAACCTTATGCTCACCCTTTTTACATTAGTATCATTTTAATTTTCCAGTATATTATTTCTAAAACATCAATCAGCTGCATATATTTTCCCCCAGCCTCCGATGCAGGTGTGCAGCATTAGCTGAATAATCCAAGTGCAAACACTGAAATTGTCAGAAAAATTGTTAAGGTAACTTACCAATATCATTATGAAAATTTTATAATTTATACCAACACTGCAAAGAAATAGTTTTGTAGTTTGAGTTGTAATAATAACATTCAGCTATTCTGGACCTGGTTTTACAATTTTTGACTGGTTTTCCCCAAATATTTTGTACTGTTTGAAGAAAAGTAAAGGGGGAAAAGCAGCATAAGTGGAAAATATATTCATAAATATGCCACTTTTCAAAGATGCTCCTTTTCTCCTGAGTATGTTCCTGTCACACTCTTCCTTGCCCTTAAGAAAATAAAAGGCAGGAGTAGCCACTGTTCATCAATCTTTCTGATGCAGTGATAGTGTAGAAGGAATAGCCAGATAAAAAAACAACTACAGAAATATTCTACAAGGACTGTATGGCTTCCCCAGTTGTAAGATATCCTGAATACCTAAACTTCCAACAGCCCTGAATCCCATGCAACAACAGAAAGGTTTTGTCTGTGTTTCATCAGTCATAAAACATACATCTCCCTTTCTCAAGTGTTTGTGTGTTCCCTTTCACAACAGTTTCTCCAGCTTCTGTTAATATTCATAGGCACTATGATAAAAAAACATTTCAAAGAAATCACTGGACAAAGTCACTGGAGAAAAAACTTCAAAGTTCACTACTCATTAATTTATGAAGAGCTAATCATCTCTTTCTGAATTATTCAATCTACAAAAAATAAAATAAAATTGAAGCTACACAGATTTTTAGGACACAACCTGCTGCCCCCTGAAACAAAAAAACCCCAAACCCTAAAGACTCACAAAATTCCATAACAAAATCTAACCACAGTTAGATTTTAATTTCCAATATTCCAAAAGTAGCTTTAACAACACAAGGCAACGAATAAGTTGAAAAATGACTGAAAAAGAACATAATTCTGAGCACTCAGGCTCCTGAGACAAAAAGATTAGATACATTTTGGGCCTGTAA
The DNA here is from genome assembly GCA_024611195.1 of Ceyx melanurus. NCBI lineage: Eukaryota > Metazoa > Chordata > Aves > Coraciiformes > Alcedinidae > Ceyx > Ceyx melanurus. The sequence continues at coordinate 21,376 of JANHGL010023200.1, read as the reverse complement.
TGTGGAAACATAACTGAAGAATCATGTTAAGTTCAAGACAGTTTGCTCCTCCAAGTCAACAAATGTATTCATTAAATATGAGACACCTCCTTGAAGCCAATGCTTTATAGGAAGATGATCCTTAGTAAAAAAAGTGAAAGAGAACCATGCAAAAAATTTGATATATGTACAAAACACCAGATAAAAAGTCACCACACACACCAGGCTTTTATTCAGTGAAAAACTAAAACAATACACAAAAATAACTACCCCCCCCCAAAACTACCATCAACAAACCAAACACCACAAAAAAACCCAAAACAAAACCAAAAACCAACCCAACCCAAACAAACTGATGCAAAAAAATGTAGATCAATCAAAAAAGATTCATTAAAGTGCACAGTAGTTCCTAGTTTTGGTGTTTATGTTTTGTAGTAGTAAAAATTACTCAAAGGACAACTTACAACTGGTTGGAAAGTATTTGCTATAAAGCTTTAAGATATAATTAAATACTCTAATGAAATGAATGTATGTGTGTATATATAGTAGAAGCATTCACTTTGGTTAATTAGGTATGAGACCAAGAAGCTTGCAAAGATGCATCCTTAAGGTGGATAATTAACCTCGAAAACCTGTTCCTTGAAAGGTAGGAATATATATATATATATATATAAAAAATTCAAAAGGAGCGAGAACTTTCCATTATTTCTATCAAATCGCTCCAGACAGGTTTTTGAGCAAGAATTTCTTGATAGGAACTGAATGACATCATAACCAGAAAAAAAAAACCACTCCATAAGATGGTTTTAATAAAAGACATGGAATACCTCCACTCTTTACTTGAAGCCACTGCAGTTCTCAGAAACAGTACTATGTAACACTGGTAATATAGAAAAAAAAAAATTTTTAAGTTTTTCAGGTCATGCTGCTCTTCTAATGAAGTTATTTCTATGCAAGTTAAACCACTGTGGTCTTTAAAGAAACAGCTCAACCTCTGGCCTTTGCTTCTCAGCACCAGATCATCAAGTGCAGCAATACCAACCTATAACTGTGATCAAAGGTTATCTCCAAAAGAATCATGACCACTATCATTTGAAACTTCTCCAGAGTAGTGGTTTTAGAGAAACAGAAGGGGAAGAACAAATAACAGAAAGTGTATGAGTCATTCTTGACTAGCTACAAGTGGTATTTCTGTACTGATTCTAGCAAACTTCTTTCCTTCCCCCTCAGCCCAGGCTTCAAGAAACCTCTCCCTAGGTATTCCCAACTGCCTCACTAGGTCAGACAACCTGTTTACCTACTCTCCTCAGTCTCCAGGCCTGGGAAAAACTCCACTCCTAGCACAAGACAGCACACCAGCCTGGCCACTACCAGCAGCTCAATCCTTTCTTGCTCTCCCCAGCAGCTGCTATCGTAAGCAGTGGTCGTGTCATTTACTCGTAATCTCTCCTCATTTTCTCCTCTGTACCAGCAAGAGGGAAGCATGGGAACATCTGATGAGGAGCTTAGTTATTTGCATGAAAAAGTCCCCCTAAAAAGGTATATTCTTGAAGAGAGTAGGTGTTTATTTCTTCTTTGGCTGCCGTAGTGGCAGAGGTATTAAATTGTTTATCGAATACAAGTTATCTTTGGGAACAAAGCACATGTACCTACAAAAAGAATGCTGTTCTCCCCAGTATACTAAGAACAGTGTATTAAGGAAATAGCAGGTTATTTTCAGTAACGTTTGGAATTCTTTCAGTAGCCCAGACCATAGTAATCAAGAAGCCACACGTGCTGTGCTCCCAGTTGCCATAATAACTTCAATGTGGAATTAAGAGATATGAAAACACTTCTCAAAAATTAATAATGGACCAGAATTTGGAAATCTCTGAAATGTTTATTTTGCTGTATATTTTGGTGAAATCACATGCACATTGTTAAATGGGATAAAATGCTATTTTGAATAATTAACAGATCTCTTGATTTGGGTTATCTTTCTTCAGTAATGACCCAAAACAATGACAGGTCTACAGGACAGCTGTAAGAAGTTCGTGCAGCAGAACATCACAGGAGGACAAGGGAAGGTAGCTGGCAATCACTGAAACAAGATCTGTGCCAACTGCCTTGCATTCTTCTGCTGTAGTTACACATTATCAATGTTCCTAGAAGATACAGCAACAAGCATAAACTTGTGTAGCTAAACTAGCAGATTATTTATTTGTGCAGCTTATACTTCAGCCTCTTGTAAGTCACTTTGCTTCACAGCTTGAGAGTGATCAACTCTCCCATATATCTCAAGGGGAAGAAGCCTCCAAGTTCAAAGTTAACTGAGGCTGGGAACACTTCCCAAAGAACTCCGCATCATGACTGCCCAAGTTGCTGAAGGATGTTCTACAGCTGTTCCTTACTCAATATTTTATTCTGAAAGAATGCTGCTTTTTTCATTGACTTTGTTTGCAGGACAAGTAATTTTGCAGAAATATACAATAGCACCCTAACTATTGTTAGAAGCGCACGCAAAATAAATTCTTTCACTATACGAGGCTTACTTGTCAAGGCTTTCACTGAGCTACATGGATTAGGCAAAAAAGAGCAAGATGCAGGTACTTCTGGAGACAGCTGTTTCCACCTGCCTGCTCTGTTACCACTAAGGTGCACAGGAATCCACCACCCTGCTAAGCCACCACACTTCCACACACAGAAGAATGCAGGGCACATCATTTGGGCCCCTGCTACCAGACAAGGGTCAGCTGAAAATTATCTGGATGGCAGTGCTTAACTACTCAGTGCTGAATGATTCAGCACCAGGGTGCAATGCATTGGCTTTGGCCAGTAGGCAGACCCACACCTAGCTCCTCTCTCACTCCCCCTCCTCACCAGGGGACTGTGGAGAAAAAAATAAAATAAATAAATGAAGAAGGTCATGAAAATAAGTACAGGCAGATCCCTTACTAATTACCATCACAAGCGAAACAGATACAGGCCATTACCTGTATCACAGAATTTGAATAAATAGGATTTCAACTTTAAGGATCCATCAGAGCAATGTACAAATCTGTACCTCCTACTTTGTTACTGCCTGGAAATTGTAATGGGAATTACAAATAGCAAATAAGAAAAAGAGTTGCGTAACAACTAAGAAGACATTCATAACAAGGGAACCATCTATAGCTTTTATAAGTCTCCAGACTGAATTATACCATGTTAGACAAAGAAAACATTTTTAAAAATAATTAAATTTAAAAAACCAAAACCAAACAAAAAAAGCAACAACCCAAAAACAACAACAACAAATCATTATTCCCTACTGTAAACACATTAACACTTCAATATTTCCAAGCTTTCATCAGGAAAAGGACAAAAGTGTAAACAGACTAGAACATTCATAAACAGTCCCTGACAACAGCCAATTGAGAGAACTTTTTGTAAATCATTGCACCTCAAATACAATGCAAACACAAAAAAGCAGGCTTGCTTTTTCCATCTTGATCTTATTTGCTTGTGTTGCTATCACTACAATGGAAAGCTAAGAGTTCAAAATTGGTATGTTCATGGGAAACAGGAAACACGATACAGCTTCCCTGCTAGATAAGATGGCTTGAAACCTTTCTTCAGCTACTGGCTTGTTTCAATACTTCCTCATTTCAGTAGCTCTAAATTTCACGGAAAGACTAGTAATCTTTCACATCTGCAAAGCTCTCCAGCAAACAGCAGGTTGTGTTCCGAGAATCTACAGCTTAGGTAGTTTACTATGTAAAGCTTGTATACTGGGTATGCTGAGCAATTCTTTCAGCCTCAGCTAGTTTGCTGCACAGGCACTAAACTTGATTAGCCTCACTAAAAAAAAAATAAATAATCCAATTATATAAAAAATATAAAATTAAACTATAGAGATTGAAGTGTTTAAGTGGTAGTTGGGCAAAAGATGAACATATTTTTCAAACAGCAGAACTTTCTTCCTGTCCCTGCCCACCCTCTGCCTGCCCCTTACTTGGGATGATCTACTGGGGCTTAGTGAGGGCCAGAACCTGTCTTTGGGGACTTCTCTCCCTCATGGACTTGAAAAATCATTCTTTGTAAGCAGCTGTTGAAGCAACCAACAGGCTGTAGTGCTGACAGTACTTTTTATTACCCTTGCATAAGTGTGCTTCAACCTGTCCAATTATAAGTCTCTAAAATGTGCAGTTAATCCATTCAGCAGAGGCATGTCAAAGCACAAAGGATATTTTCACAACAGATTCACTAAACCCAGGCACGAACTGGTTTCTGCTGATCACACAGCATAAAAGTGGGAATTGCACAATTTCTTACTGCTTCTGCTGCCCAAGAGAAAGGATGCTCAAAACATAACCTAGAATAGGTATGTTTATCAAGGTAAATCCATGTCAGAGCTCCCTCCCCAGACAAGGATGCCTCATCTAATTAAAGACTACACCAAAAAGCTCGCACATAGGCAACCTGCTTTCATTCTGACCAATGTGTATTTAAAAATAAAGCCACACCACCTTAATTCTGCAGTTCTACCTTTTTTCAACTTTCAGTATAGTACATGACATAGAGGTAAACTTTTCCCTTTGGTCCACAGTTTTATTGCATTGACATGGACTCTCATATCTGTAAAAGACAAAAGCTGCTTTTGCCATTGCTTTCATTTGCATGAGTCACAAGCCTTCCTGAAAATTGCTGCTACTCCAAATCAAGTTCAAAGTCCAAAACACTCACTGTTATCAGTTTTGGATAGCAATATTCTTTGAAGCAAATAATATTTCCTTTTTGTATATAATAGTGAGCACTGAAGTATCAAAATGTCCCAGGGCTGACATGGACAGAATGAGCTCTGCTCTATGAAATTCCAGTATCTCTTTCTTCAGAAGGCTTTTTAATAGCCACTTTTTCAGTAACATTTTGAACCACAATTACCTGTGACAGCTACAGGAAAGTTGACTTAAATGCAGTATTCTAAAGCTGAGAAATTCCAAGGTGTCACAATATATAAACCATTTCTATAAAGACTGTGTTTGGTCTTTGTTGTTGTTTGGTTTGGGCTTCTCTGTGGAGGGAGGGTTGCTTTGGGGTTTTTTGTTTGCTTTTGGCAGGTTGTGTGTGGGGTTTTATTTCCTGTTCAAACAGTTTTTATAACATTTTTTCCTGTTTTTTTAAAAAAAGTGTATGAGTTTTCTTCAAAGTAAGCCTAAAGGAAAATTGACATTGCAGCAATTTAAGACTTAAACATGTAGGATAACTTCTCCCCTTTTTAAACCGATTACTATTTTGTAAAGCCAAAACATACAGATATTTGACCCAGACACACTCATTAAGTGAATAAGGCATAAGGCAATAAGTGACAGCAAATTACAAGTAGGCAGACATGGAAATTTACCTTGCTGAGTATTCTGTTCTTGAGTTCGATTCACAGTGAGGTCTAGAGGGCTTTCCTGTTCTTCCTGAAGGGAGTTTTCCGTTTGGTTCATTTGGATACTTTTACATATCAGACTTGGTTCAAAGGATGAACCATTTCTGTTCTCTTGAATTTTGCTACTTTTGGAAATGTACTCAATTGCAAACTGACGGATCATTTTTTTCATTAATTCCTGAGCAACTAGGGGAATGTTAGGATCACAGTTCTGAGGAAGATCTAGGAATAAAAAAACAAAACAAAATACAGGCAACAGATGTATTAAAAATACAATCACTTTTATTTAAAGAAATACTTTCTTCAGGCACGATAAATGCATGTAAAGAGTGTGCAAGTAACAGACACATTAATTCAGGTGTCCAGTAAGTTATTATGAGTGTTCCTATCTGGAGGTCACATGGAAGAGCATGTTTAGCACACATTAGTCATTTTTACCTTATTCCTCTCACTGCAAATAAGTAAAACTATATAGGTAGATAAACAATGCAAGTATAAAGTTAGAAACTGTATTTATTGTTGGACAGCAAGTTGAATTTGCATTTGCACACTGTTTATTTTCAGCTTTGAAAATAAAGATTTTTGAATAAAACCATTGAAAATTAAAGGTATAAATTAATACATAAAAAAACTACTTTTAAAAACAACTACAATAAAAATAATTTAAGTGCAGTACTATACATCAGTCCTTTTCATAACATATAGTTGGACTTCTGAGAAGCTGATCTTAAAAATAGAAAAAAAAACCCGGTTTCACCTATATATCAATTCCCATTGTATATTCAGGACTGCATGTCAAAATTGACAGGATACTAGTTGTAATTTCCCACACATTGTACTAACACAAGCAACTGAATTTAAAAATAAAGTTGTAATTTTTCATTGTAAAATCCTGAAGGGTTTTCAGTTAATTTCCAAAGTGCTACCAATGACAACATTTGGGAGAAAAATCCTTATTTCTTATTCTAAACTCTATGCACTCTATTTTTTGTGTATGTAATGGTCCAAGGTAAAGATGATTTTTAGTTTAAAAATGCAAAAATAGTAAGTGAATCAAACACTAAAATGAAGTCATAGGTACCTGTCAACTCGAAAGTGTTAAATCTCTTATTAACAAGTATAGACCAAACTAAATTTGTGAATTACTAAACAAGAATATCTTACTGTTAGTACCAAAAAGGCCAACAAAATAAAGGTATGTCACAATGTAAATAACAATGTAATTAAGAAACTCAAAGCAAATTACTTATCAATGCAATGCTGCACTTATGACTGAAATACTTCATTTTGCAAGACAAGCACAACTGCCCATATCCAAAGATCTATGTTCTTCCTTAAAATGGTAGTAGTAATACTCATTTCACTATCCCACTCATCCTTCTTTCCTTCAACTCTACACACACAAAACAGAAATAGCTTTTCAATGTCAGAATCACTGTCCATCCTGAGTTCACAGGTACTGAGTAAGTCAGACAGATTTCATCAGGAAGGGAGAGGGATTTGAAGATTTTAAAGTGTGAATATGATACAGAAGTGTTTGCTTTTAGGTCAGCCTTGACTGGCTGCCTGAAAGAAATGCCAAAGACATGGTGGCAGTTACTGGGATATTAAACTGAAACAGGTAAGACAGATGATAAATTGTGGGGGGTTTTTTTCATATAGAGAAATTTGTTGCATGCACCAAAGAAAAACTTCAGAGATTTTTGAAGGACAGATGAGTAACACTTCAAATGGGAAAGATAGTTATTTTACACCCTGCTATGATCTATGCCTTTAAAAATCAAAAGATCATAGAGCATAGGGAATGGTTACCATTAGCTGGAAACAACAGCCCGGAATAAATTACTGCTTATTAATCAACATCCTTAGCATCAATTATAAAAACAGTGAAGGACAAAACTCCTTTGAACTGCCAAGTTTCTATTGCCTTCCTATTCCATTCTGCACTCTTCACACTGGCAATAGCCAAGCATGAATTGCTTCTAGATTTCTGCAGGAGAAGCCCATTTTTTCATTAGGAGCAAAGTAATCTTCTAGCATAGCGAGATTTATATTATTTCATTCAGTATGATTATTTTTTATCATTTCCAAATACTCCCTACAGAAGAACAGATGCAGCAGATCCAGCACAATTTCTCATATTCAATGGCTACAGATACTGGCAGTACATAGATTTAGTCAATTTACTCTAAAAAGATAATCCTAGGGGGGTAGGAAGGGAAAAAAAGTTATTTCAGGGCATATAATCTGGAAGATGTGCTCCAAGGATGTATGGAAAGTGCTCTTGAAACAAATGCCTATTCAATCTACAGGGCTAGACCACAGTTAGTCTAATCTTAACTGCGAGAGATGCAGTGTCACCTCACATCTTCAGTATCAACTGTTTTATTGTGCCAAGTCATTAAATACCATTCCTGTTGGAAGGACAGAGTAAAACTGCCTGCTCAGAGCAGGGCTGACTGTGAGATCAAATAGGTTGCTCCAGGTTTTATCCAGTTAGGTCTTGAGTACATCCATGGACAGAGACTATACAAGACTCTTCCACTGCTTGCTTGTCCTTGTTTTTCCTTACACATGAAGGAGCCTGATTCCAATTTGTCTCATATTCTACTGTGTTACTAAACACTGCTACAGAGTTTGAGCCTGTCTTCTCAGTAACCTCCCCAAGGTACTGGAAAGCTGCTCTTGTTCCATTCCTATTAATGCTCCTTTGCTTCCTAATGGAGACTGAAGCTGTGGGTGCATAACTTGTATTATGAAGAAGTAGGAATTTAGAACATTTTGAAGTTGGAAATAATTTCCCACAGCTTTGCAAATGATGTAGAACAGAAGTGAGAGTTGTTATATACTGAAAAGAAAGTTACATCATTTTATATACTATTTCCTTTTTGCACTCTGAAGATTTTTGAAAGAAAATGACTTTTTAAGGTTAAATGCAACTTAGGTAATATTTTACGAATACAAGACTCCTGAATGATCTGAATAGGGTACAAGCACTTAAGTGAATTATATAAAGTCTAATTATTTGCATTCCATGGCAGTAAGTCTGTATTATGACAAGTACACAATGAAAACATGTAGACCTGTAATTTTAATGTTCACAGTGGTAAAGTTCCACTACACCTGTGAAATTTGTAGTTATATAAAATTTTTAAATGCAATTTAATGTATTTTGGGGAAAAAAGTATTAGGTCTCTAAGCTTTGTATCACTAGCAAATATTTCTTATCAGCAGATGGCACCAGATATACTTTCTATGACTTAAAAGTTTTAATTCTTAGATGTTTTATTAAGAGCCATGATTGTATCTACTTACAAAGTTTTAATGAACTTTTTTTACATACTTACTTTAAAACACAAGGCAGTAGAACAGTCTCTAAGGATTTGGAGTAAAAGGCAGCTCTGATTTACCTCTAGTTTCTCTGAGAACACTGCAGACCTCCTGATACTATTATGGTAAGAGAAGGCTGAATGACAAACCTGCATCACAGAATCTGCTATTTTCTGCTTTGATTGTCAAGATTAGTCAGAATGCAAGAGTAAGAAAGATCATGTGTAATGATGACTAATTGCAATGATTTTAATTCAAAGCTCACATGTAGGCTTAAGACTCTCAGTTTATGTACTGTACCACCTTCTAACTATTCAAACCCATATTCTTAACTGTTCTATTAACACTATGTATGATCATTAGACTGCAGGGTTAATGTAACAACTGATTTATCAGATAGTGCAGATTTACCCATGATGATCACATATGCTGCATTCTATAATATTCACAGTGAAAAAGAGTACCATTTTTTTTTAAAGCACATGACAGTTTTTCCTTGTCATTACTGCTCTCACAAAACAGAACAGATGTATTTTCATGTTAAGTGCAAAAGCATCACAGTCTGCTCTAGGTCCTTGACATCCCCCCCAAAAAAACCCCCAAACAAAACCCCACAAACCAATCTGCAAATTAAAAAATCCCGACATACTAACTTTTTCTAAAATAAAAGAATGAGACATTCCATCCTCAGATTTGGTCACTAATCTTAGAAATTTTTCAGGGCTCCCAAAATGAAATTAGTGCTTGAACTAGTTACAATACTAAGAAACAGCCTTTGATCTTGAATAGTTTGCAATCAAAACAAGTGAATCAAGTGTTTCTTTCATTTTAAAGACAGACAACCAGAACTCTTTTTTATTTCTTCCCTCTTCAGTGAGGGGGCATCTGTTTTAGTACCATATATAAAAAAATGCTCCTTAGCTAAACAGCTGAATTTTTTTTAAATTCCTTCTTTTCCTAAGTTGATAACTGATCTTAAAAACCTACAAAAATTCAGAAGCAGACTTGGGATTTATCTAGTAAAACTCTTAATCTTCTTCCTACAAAGCCAAGACAATTAAATACCTCTTTTTTTTTTTTTTTTCCTCCTTTTCACTTCTTATAATTCGAAGAGACTGTGCTAGAACACAAACTGAACCAGTATTCTTAGAATACTCTTCAGCAAAGTACCTCTTGAGCAAGAATACAGAAGTCCTTCAAAGAATCACAAAACCAAATCAGGAAAAACTTTGGTTTTGTTTTTCAATGGACAAAACATTTTTAACCTAACATTACTGATCTGGCAGATCAAAACACTCAAGGAAGATGCTAAAAACCAAGTCCTCTGTGAAAACTTCACAGAAGTCACTCACTCTAAGGTGAGGTCATGCTAAGTTTTACTTCTCCCACAATAAAAGTTGCTCTCAAGGAGTATTGACAGCAACTACAGCAGAAGCATAAAGAGTGTGGATGTTGAAAAACACTGCACATCAAGATCAAGAAAAGATCTGAGAAAGTAGACATTTGAAGGAATTAAAATATCTGCCTAGGGAGATGCCATTCAACTGGGGCTGTGATGAAAATATAAGAGTTTCAGAAATAACAAGGTGGCAACTTCACTGAACATTTTTATTTTGAATGGAAAATAGCTGGTTTTAAAGAAAAAAGGAAGGAAGATGGGCTCAAAATGCTGTTACACTCTAACGTTCTTTGAAAGTTCTAAGCAGAATATAAACTGAATAGACAGATGCTCCAAGGGCATGGCAAACTCTACTACAGGTAAGACGAGTCAAAAATAAAACCTTGGTATTTTTCCTCTCCCACCTATGTGGAAAAGTGATGCTAATTCTTTGTTGAGGGCTGGCACTCTAGTCATAGTTGGCTATCTTGTCATCCAAGTACACCTACTAAACACAAAGAAAAACCTTCTGAAAGTTGTAGTTACTGAACAGAGCTGTACTCATACTCCTTACAGAGAAACTGAAGGATGAAAATGAGTATTTTTACTGTTATTAACAGTGACTAGCTAAGTAACTTACATGGACCAAGCTAACTTGTCAGTCACTCATATACTGCTATAACATGCCGAGTGATCAAGAACAAGGCTAGTCAGAGAATTATGAGCTACTAAATACTGTATTTTGACAAGAAGCTCTGACTTGGATGTATTTGGAGTTGCCATTTTTATGCAAGATCCCAAATCCCATTTTATAATCTGTAAAACACATTCTCTCACCCTTCCTGCTGGAAACTAGAAGTGAAGGTTTAGGAACAGAAAATGCTTGAAATTCCAGAGAAAGTTGTCATAACAAAATGAACAGAACAAAAGTAGCATCTCCTGGTAAAAAATAAAGTTGAAAAACATATATATATAATGAACAGGGATTCCAGAAAGTAACAGACAATCCAAGAGGACTAACAGCAATGGCAAGGGGAAGAGTAGTGCTTCATTTGGTAACTGAAGTAAACATAAAAAAGGAAACACAAAAGAAATAAAGAGAAACTACATTCAGTAGATAAATAAGAAGAATCAAAATCAACCCTAAATAATCTGATAGACTGACATCTGTGCCACATCTCTTGATACAGAGGACATGTTTAATTACCTTTCTTTCGAAAGAGTGCATTTAGATAGTTTTCTGCTTGGCATTCAATCTTATCAGTGTTGGACTGGCCCTGAGATGACAGTTCCTCTGTAGGCGTTGACTGTGAAGAACCGATAACTGATGCACGATCCTGGAAGACACAGTAACATTAGAACTGCTATTACAACATACAGTTATTGAGCTATTGAGTAAAAAAGTAACCCCAGAAAGAGAAAGCTAAACCACCTCACTCCCTCTACTAGTCAAACTCTCGAGTCACAACGCAGTATTAATCTCTCGGCAAATTTCAATCATCTGATTCTTACTTTCATACCAAAAATTGGGTGTTGGGGAATCACACTTGACATCACATTCATACTTACACTGACTGTTTCTTTGTGTAAATTACAAAAGGAACATTTCTCATCCATAGACCAGTCAGTTAGCTCTTCTGGCTCACAGTCTTAAAAGAAGAAAAAAAGCTAGATGTTTTAAACAAGTCAAAAAGGATTTTGAGAATAAAATACACATCCTACAATTCTCTTAAATAAAATACACATTAGAATATGATGAAATTATTGGCACAACGTAGTCAGTATTAATCAATTCTTCAGATATTTGCAAAGACTTGTCTGGCTCACTTGGCTTAACTTTGAAATAGCCAAGGGCACCTTTCTTAAAAGATAAACTCATAAATTTCAATTGATTACTTATCACAGTTACTGGAGGCAACTGAATAGTGTAAATAAAGCTCTGAATTCCATTTGTCATTCCTTTTAATCTACTATAAGATTGCAAACTTCTGTTAAGGTAGGAAATACTGTTTGAACTCCTCACCATTTCAGCTACATGTGTTGTACTTACATATTAATTGATTTGACACCACCACCATAGGTAAACCAAAACCCTATACTCACTTGTAACACTTGACTTATTTGTAAAACTATAAATGAACTCTGTTTTTTCAGCAGATATACTTTGCATTGAGGAAATACAGGACTTAGACCCTACAGATAAAGTTAAGTCTCCTTACTGAATGGAGACATGCCAACTATTTTCTTTAAAAAAAATTATGAAGCTGCATTTCAACAGTTAAGAGTTTTCCACCACAAACTCTTCCCAAACCATAAACCATAAATAGGTCTTCTCCATCCCATTCCTTTCCAGTTCACACACAATCTAAAAAACATTTTTCCCACCTCCCTTATTAGTTAGAAAATAAGTTTCCTCCTTTTCTCTATACCACTAAAATACAGTCAGTTCTGTTAGGGAGGTTCTTAAGATTATCTGCTCTCAATAACATACTGTGGTAGGCTGATCTTGGCTGGCTGCCAACCCCCATTAAGTCACTCCTCCTCCTCCTCAATGGGGCAGGGAGAAATAGAAAAATAAGATGAAAAAACTTGTGAGTCAAGATAAAGACAGGGAGATCACTTGCTCACAGCTATCACAGGCAAACCAGACTCGGAGAAAATTCAATTAATTGTAAATTAAGAAGTTACATAATGAGAAAGGCAAAATTAAAACCACTTTATCAACCCGCTTCTTTCCAGGTTTTAACTTCACTCCTTCAGTCCTGACTCCCCTGTCTCCTCCCTCATCCCTAACAGCAAAAGGAGGATGAAAAACAAGGGCTGTCCTTGGTTCTTCTCTGCCACTCCTTCCTCTTCACATTTTCCCCCTGATCCAGTGTGGGGTCATTCCCACAGCTGTGGTTCTTCACAAAATATTCTGGCATGTATCTTTTCCACAAGGAATCCTTTCAGGAAGGGATGAGTTCACAGGCCCTGCCAGAAAACCTGCTCCTGCATCAGCTTCTCTCTAGGGGCCACAATTCTTGCAGGAATCCTGATCCAGCATGGGCCCTCCATGGGCTGCAGGTTCCTTCAGGGTATCTCCACGTGCTCCAGTGTGGGGTCCTCCATAGGCTGCAGGGATCTGTTCCAACATGGGCTGGAGGTTCTACCTGCTTCACCAAAGTCCTCTCCATAGGCTGCAGGTGTCTGTTCCAGCATGGGCTGGAGGTTCTACCTGCTTCAACAACTTCTCTCCATGGGCTGCAGTGGAATCTCTGCTCCAGTGCCTGGCACATGTCCTCTCCCCTCTTCCTTCTTTGACCTTGCTAACTGTATGGTTGTTTCCCACTCCTTCCTGACCCCTGCTAAGTGCCGAGATTTTACTCTCAAATATATTATCACATGGGAATTATGAGAAATAAAATTCATCTGGAAAAGTTATGTTAGTAAGTTGGGTGTGAACACAGTATCACAGAGTTACTTGGGTTAAATCTAGTTTATTCAGCTCTAAAATACTAAATTAAACAGAATTATGCATTAACAGTTATATGCTTCCAGGGATGCAAACCAGAAGTTTTGACAGGTTGGACAGCTGATGATCAAAAATAGACACAGGATTTTTCTTGACTGGAGAGTAACAAAAGATAATGAGTTATTTTTACTGAATTAATCTAGCTGTCTCAGCCTGTTAAAGCGATTCCTTTAAGATATCCACAAACAAAAAACCCCATGCAATTCTTTCATAACAAGTTCATGTTTTTGTACTTTTCCTTGCAACCACAATAAATTCACTTACAAATGTTGGGATTCTGCACATAACTCCAAGACAGGTTTTATATTTTCAGAGGAACTCTTCTACCTTGGAATTCTGCAGTTCCACTCTTAAGAGCCTAACTAAAGAGCAATCCTTGCATGTCAACAAAAAAAGACAAACCTTGAGAAATATCAGGTCTACAGAACACTAAATTTATTCAAAAAAAAATAAGCCATTTAAAACCTAACATATTAAGTATGCCAGTCAGCTAAGCAAAGCTTGTATCGATAGTAGATATACCAGATACAGAGTGCCAGGCACCCAACAGCCTCTGGTCACCACCACAGCAAACACACTGGCCAGTGGCAGTTTTCAACTACAGATAGACAACCATACTCTCAGAACTACCAGAGGCTCAGCTGGCACTTGAAGCAGAACAAGCTTTCTCCTTGCTGCATTCAATTTAGGATAATGATCATCTCCACTCCTCATTTTATCTTGCTTGGGGTCAGCTGGTGAAAGATCTGCTGACAACTTACAACACTAACCAGCCCATGAGGAAGAGTTAAGACCATGCAAAAAGCAGTTTAGTATCAATATCAACGTCATGTAATAAATAGCTGTTAAACATATTTCCATTTTTAAGAATAAAGTTGTGAACTTTGACAAGAGCTACCACCTTTTTTCATTTATTGAGCCATTCAAATCTTTGTTTCCCTGAAAGATTTTTTCCCAGGAGTCATGCTGAATTCAGCAAATGAATACAGGTATCTGTAGTACTGAAGAGTTTCCACACTTACCTCTTAAAACATGAAACAATTATTTAGTAAATCTAAATGAGATAAAAACTGGAAAGGTTGAATTTTTAAGTTATGTGTCAAATTTTCCAGCTATTTGTCACAATTCTGCTCAAATCTTGCCCTTCTGTTTTATATGGCACTACCATTTCCTAGTAAGTAGTTTAGAGTATCAGGTGTTTATCATGTTCGTTCATTTTATTAATTTCATAAAACTTGAATGATATTATTCAATGATATTTTTGTTTCTAATACAAATTTTCACTCCATTACTTTATGAATAACTATTCCAGAATAAGCTAAGGAAAATAAAACATGCCCTCAAATAAACCTTTCATCCTGTATGAAGAGGTTCCCCCCATACCCTGGAAGAATGAGAGCTGCTTTCCCCCAATTTTGATAAATTACAATTTATTATTCTCTCGGGCAACTTTGAGAGAAGACAATATTTTAGTCTATAGAGCAAATGTTTCGAGACAGAATTGCAGAGGAAACACAAAAATTAATATTTGTTACATTTTACCCACATTATTCATTTTTTCCTATGTTAAAAGGAATACATGTAAGAGAAAAAAGTGCTGCTGTAGCTAAAAGACAGGTATTTCAGTCAGTTTGCATTTCTCTGCACTAGAAAGCCATATAATTTTTTATGTTCAAAGAAGCATACACTTGCTAATGAGGTGTAATGCTGCACGTGAACAGTACTGGGTCAGTGGTTGTGATGAGAAAAAAGGACACCTTAGAAGATGCAGTGATTTAGGCATGTTGCTAAATCTAAAAACTTACCTGTAAAGGGGACAGTTACATTTAAATTATGACAAAGATTTATTGCAAGACTTATACAAGACTATCAATCTTTATAATGCAATTCAGACCTCAAACTAGAAACAGCCCTGCATCCTATACTAGGAGGTCTAGCTCTACTGCCTTTGTATATGGATGGCAACTCCACATGGGATTACTGATGTGACAGACTACAACTCTAAAAAAATGAGCCCAAAATAGTAAGGTAAGGTGGGCACCCCAACCTAACAGCACTTAATCTCTCCTGTAGTTGCTCCAGCGGTAAAATCAATTTTACAGCTGTGTCAAAGGAAGAAACAGGCTTTAACTGTTGAAAGATTCACGCACATTACTAACAGACATTCTTGCAAATTGGAAAAAGACAGTTTTAAAGTTTTACATTTTAGATAAACAGGAATTTAATTTGCAGGACAAAGTCACTGAGGCATCAAATACCCAAGGTCCTCTGCAAGCAATTTAAATAGCAGATATGAAATAGGCTACAGAAAATCTTCAGCAGCATGAAGCAAAGAAGCTAAAACTATTCCCATATGTCATCTCAAATATACACATGCAGGAACTCTAAAGGAGCAATAATGCCTTATTGGGTACTATCAGGCTCCTTTAACTGTAACACTTGAATGTAAGTCATTAGCTCAGTACTTACTGCCTTCTTATACAAAATAAA
The DNA here is from genome assembly GCA_024611195.1 of Ceyx melanurus. Lineage (NCBI taxonomy): Eukaryota > Metazoa > Chordata > Aves > Coraciiformes > Alcedinidae > Ceyx > Ceyx melanurus. The sequence goes on along the minus strand of JANHGL010023200.1, from coordinate 5,290 downwards.
AGTGTCTTGAGTCTTCCTTTATAATGAAAAATAATTAAAAAAGAGATCAAATTATTTTGATTGCTAGTTACAAGAAAAAAACAAACAAAAAAAGCCCCACAAACCCAGCACTCATTACCTTCCTTTCCCCAATTAATGTCAGTAGGAACCTATCAGATTGTCTTCCCTTTCCAAAAGCTGTCCAAAAAGTCAAGATGCAGTATTCCAGAAATGTAAATCTCTCATGAAAGCTTCCTGCATAGGAACAGAAACCTAGGTACTGTTTTACCTAGTGCTTTGCCTATGAACAGTATTGACAAGAACATAATGAAATATACATTAAAGAAAAACAATTGAAGATTCTCTTTTATAGAATTCAATATAATTTAAACTACCTTTAACTAAGAAAAAAACCTAATAAATTAAGATCAGTGGACTAAAATCTGGCTCATTTACCTTCAAATAAACTGAGGTCTCTTCGTAGCCTTGGTCCATAAAGCCCTTCTAAAATACTTTCAAAACCTGGAGACAAAAGAAACATTTAAAACAGTAAATCAAAAGTTTAAGAGAAAGCAAATTCAAGAACACTGGCAACAAGTACTCTCAATTTCTGAGAGCAATTGCAAAAATCGTTCCATTTATCACCTAGGTATTTACTCCTTCCACTATTCAACGGAATTAGAAGATAAAAATAAGACAAGGCAACTGCCATCTGCACACAAACAGCCTATTAAGCCATGCCCCAACAACCTCATTATACTTAAAATAACTGCCACAGAATCTTAAAGGTGGGAGGATTATCCTCCCAGCTCTAAACAAGTGAAGCAGTCCCTCTCAGAATCATATATTGGCGGGGGGCAGGGGGAAGAGAGGAGATATTCAAGATCAGAAACTTCTACTTATGATCACCTAAAATTAATGAGTAGGTTAATATAAAAATAGTAAAAATATTTTTAAAAGCTGATTTTGCTTCCAGTATCATAAATCCTCTCTAGTCCTTCATATCTATACAAAAACATTTTAAAATTGAGGATTAGATAAATCCAATTATTTACCAGCTACTCTGTTTAGGTATTTGGTAAAATCAGATGCTTTAAGAACAGAAAAAAAAAAGCAGCACAGCAAATCAAATGATTAAAAAAACCCAAACACCACTCCCCACCCAAGAAAGAGAACCATGACAACTGATGAAATGTGGTGATAATTTACATAATCATCAATATAACAAGTTTTGTTCAATACAGGAACAGGTTCCAAGTGCCCCCTCTTTTCTTCCAAATAAATAAGCTTATTTTCAACTAAGAGGATAATTCAAAGCAGCATTTGAAGCATTCTTTATTCTCAAGACTCATCTATATTAAAGATGTAGCTATTTTATAGTACTTTGCAAGACTATTTTACCATCACACCACATAAAGATACCAGTAGCTTCTGGAAACGACTAACTACTGTCAACAAAGAACATCCAGAAAAATAAAATTTGCTTATCAACTGTGATGCTCTCTAAGTTAACGCAACATGCTCTCATCAAAAAGGACATCTACTTTTTGGTTAAGATTATATGTCAGCTACTGTAAGAAATAAATATGTCCCCTAAGTAGAATGTTTAATGTATTAAAATTCTAACACAGACGAGAGAAGCCATCAACACAGAAGAGCTGCTCAGCTTGACAGGTCTCACTTTGTATAAATTTACTTTTAAATGCTGTATGATTTTCTAATTTAAATATATTAATATTTATATTATTAAATTCAATTGATTGTAATTATACTTGCTAGGTATTTATTATTTGTGCTATAAATGTATTTATTTCCATTTTAATTTCCCACTTCTGCCAGAGCCACAGATTAAGTGACAAAGCTGTCATCTCAAATATATTTATAAACACACTTTTTTTTAAAGCACAGCCTACAAAAGCATAAAGCAAAAAACTGATGCCCAAACGTAACCAGAAATTATCTTCAAGCATTACCACAAAGTCAATGTAATATAAATTGACCTCATATTAGCATTGCACAAATTCCCAACTCTTCTGGCTTCAATGGGTTATGGACCAAAAAAAAAAAAAAAAAAAAAAAAAAAAAAAAAAAAAAAAAAAAAAGCAGCAAGAGAGATGAAGACATCTGAAGCTAAGATGCAACTCCCCAAACAGAAAACATGGAAGAAATGGAAACAATATGGAAATAAAACATACTATGTGTATTATTATGACCATTACTGTTACAAACTGCAAGCCACTTTATCTCAGCAGCTGGCCATTATTTAGGTTCTTGCAAGTAAGGAGGTCTTGTGAAAGCAGGGATGAAGTCAAGTGCCTCTTGGAGACACCAGTATTTATTCCAGGAGAACACACAGTAACTTCCTTTTCCTAGCACTCTGTAAATCAAACAGTAAGCTCTTCTACCCACTTCTCTGCTAGCTCACCAAGCTTCACTCCATTGCACTCATCCAAAGCGATGCTTCCCTTCTGAGTCCTCCCAGCACCTTGCCATGGAGCCACAACTTCAGACTCCACATGGTCATGTGCTTCCTCACCTTTGATACTCAGCCTTTCCTTTAAAGGAAAGTTTACTCATTAAAGGAAAGTTTAGTCTTACAACCCAACAGTCTCCATAAGCAGGAATGGATGACACAGCCAGTCTCTTCACACAGCTAAATTGCCATAGTTTGCTTTCCTGAAGAAAGTTGTGAGCAGATCTTTCTCCTACATTAACTCTTCCCTGCTCCACAGCCACCCTCTACCAAATCAAATCTATTGCTTTTTTCACTCTAGGTGAGGATGAGGGCTCTCAAGACCAGGGAGGCTGAAGTAGTGACCTCCAGCAACTGGAAGGGGGCTCTCTTCTTCCACCAGTAGGTGTTTGGGTGCTGAAAAGACAGGCAGCCCAGGAAAGAGGTGAGGATGAACAAGTTCTGTCAGGTTTGGTATCTAAGCCTGATCCTCGGGTTACAGACAACTAAAAGGAAGCAATGGGTGCCTGTAATTGGAGATTCCATGGGGATAAAGGCCTCTGCACAGCAGCCAGACTGGCTATCCATCTGGGACTGCTTGCCCACAGTCCAAAACTAGAATGCTGTAGAGGAACCAAGGGTAAGTAGATAAAGCCTTCAGAAGACAAGATGACAAAATGCTCCACAATCACAAGCCTTGGCTCTCATGAAAACAGTGACCTTGAGATCCACTGGAAACACAGTATGGGAGCACACAAGTAACCCAGAAGATTTCCATGGTGCTTGGAGAAGAAGCCTGACTGAAGGGGTAGGCAAGCTTGAGAGGTGAAGCATTCTGCTAGACCTGCTACTCATTACCAAGGAAGAGCCAAGTGGTGATGTGATAGTTAACAGGAGTCTTGGCCACAGCAGCCATGAGAATTTAAGATCTCAAGGGAAGTGTGAAACACAAGTAGCTGAAAAATGGCCCTGGGCTTAGCAGTCACTGATTTACACCTCTCTCCCAGGACAGGGAAGGTACAATGGGGCTAGAATTAGGACTGCTGCACTGTCTTGTCTAAGGCAGAGAAGTCTTCAATGGTCCAACGTAGGGCAAGGTTTTTATAAGGAGTTAGCAGAACTCACTAAATTCAAAAAACTGCATAAGTAAGAGTAATTACCAGCACTCAGCAAATCAGAAACTATTACTTTATTATTTCTAGTAGATTATTCAAGCATATTTACAAGTTTACTTAGATTTAAAAGAGTATTCTAACAGGATTATTAAATCCAAAGCCTTTAAACTGCCTTCACAATTCTAAAATCTTCTTTAAGAGAAACCATCATCTAAATACTCCTAGAACTTTGTTTTCCATAACATTTTATTGCCATAAACTATTTAGTGTCTGTCACACCTTAAAAGGCTATCAACATTACAAAGTGTGTGCTGCCACGTATGAACAGTACAAGCTGTAAAATTCCTATGTTATGAATAAAATGGAATCATAATTAAATAGATCTACTCCATGGAAGCTTCCCAGATTGAATACCTGTGTCTGTATAAGGTGCACAAAACAGCACAAGGACTCACTCTCCCTGCATGACCAAATACAGCTATTTTTTCATCTCCACTTTAGCAGCAGTGTGGCTGTTGTGTATTATGAAGGCATCCTCCATCCACCAACTAGTGAACTGCCAAGCTGAACCTATCAGGGTGGAAAGCAGCTATACTCTGAGCCTGGAGGAAATCACAAGGTGCAGGCTTCAAATTTTTAATACAAGGTTGTCCTATGTTACCTTTGGACAGAAGTAATTGAATAATTTTACAATACAAATAGAGTTCAAGCAGGTTTAGTTATACATTAGCTATTGTTTTTCCAAAAGCTGTATCTCCATGGATGTCTCTGAAATAGTTATATTTAGACTCACAGTTGATCCCAGTTCAATACCATCTTAAACCACTCCACCCCTCTCCACATGCTCTAGGTGATCACAACAGACACTGCAAGTCTGTTTTCAATAAATCTGCTTGAATGACTCAGACTATGTATTAGGAGAACAGCCTAAAAAAGAATAAATATAATGTAATAACGAAAGCTGACAATTGAGTACTGCTTTCAAATGCACCATTTGGCAGGTCTGAAGATAGGAGAGGTAATTGCAGCTGGGAATGAGAACAGTTGTATGTGCACAGCTTACAGTAAAATGTTTTTGATAGTTTGGTACATCTTCACTACATCATACTAATTTCTTGATCCTCCTAGTCTTGTTTACACTTGTGAACTGCTGCATCTGGGGAAGAACACCTCATGGGTAAGTACAGGCTGGGGGCTGATCTGTTGGAGAGTAGCTCTGGGGAATGGGACCTGGGGGTCCTGGTGGACAAGGGGATGCCCATGAGCCAACAATGTGCCTTTGTGGCCAAGAAGGCCAATGGCATCCTGGGATGGATTAAGAAGAGTGTGGCCAGCAGGGCAAGGGATGTTCTTCTCCCCTTCTACTCTGTGCTAGTGAGGCCCCATCTGGAATACTGTGTCCAGTTTTAGACACCCCAGTTCAAGAGGCACAAAGAGCTACTGGAGAGAGTCCAGTGCAGGGTCACCAAGATGCTGAAGGGAATGGAGCATCTCCCTTATGAGGAGAGGCTGTGAGCGCTGGGGCTCTTTAGCCTGGAAAAGAGGAGACTGAGGGGAGACCTCATCAATGTTTACAAATATGTTAATGGTAAGTGTAGAGAGGATGGAGCCAGACTTTGCTCAATGTCATCCAATGACAGGACAAGAGGCAATGGGTGTAAGTCGGGGCACAAGAGGTTTAGGGTCAACACAAGGAAGAACTTTTTCTCAGTGAGGGTGACAGAGCTCTGGAAGGGGCTGCCCA